>JBBPJP010000412.1:0-24290 GCA_038088775.1 Boletus barrowsii | reverse complement strand
GTTTTAAAAATCGGTGATAAGCCTTTTTTACAAGGCTTGTCGCTGGCCAGCAGGTGTAGTAGTCACGTGTAACTAAAACTCGTTTCACACCATCCCAACGCGTCCAGCATTAGGTAAGCTTTTTCCTTCATCCGCAACTACAAACCGTGCCTCTGACAACACTTGCGATCGGACTCGGGAGGTCGGAAGACTCGGACAAGTATCCATAGCAACTGTAGCCAGATCCTGTACTACCTACTACTCGGAACTTTAAGCATTAAAAAAGGAGAGGGACGTCAGGATTTGTGTGCATGAAACGATGTAATCCGTGGTAAGCGTACTCGCTCTGTTCTGCAGTCAGCCCCGGGACTCTCTTACGCAAAATCTGTCTCAGGAAAATGGAAATTTTCGCCTGTTTTTCAAGGATGGCAGTGCGCCGGCTGGCTGTGAAGCGGTCAACTGAGAAGCGCTGATTGCCCAACACATCTGCCCACAGGCAGACATGGACCTTTAGGTTCATTAGATTTTTACCGATCGAGGGCAGTGTTACATACCACAGCAAGGATCCAAGTCGTCGAATGAAAGGTCGCGGCGCTCAGCGGACCCCATTCCTCCCTTCCTGTCGCCAGATTTGCATACAGTTCTTGGATATACAGATAGCCAGGGGATCCGACCCCGGAGTGGACGGTGTCCATGAGGTATTTTAGTGAATGGCGATCAAACCAACACAACTACGAGATCACCGGTAATTAATAACTTCTTCGTTTTGATGTACTGCTTGGCAACGTACCACTATCGTTCCATCTTCGTTTAGACGAAAATCATGCCACACATTGTATCCTGTTTGCGTGCTCCAGGCGGCGAGGCTGTCAACATACTCAATCTGTGCTCGTGTCGCAGGTCTCCCGGTAGGAATCACCCCTGGATGTTGCCAGGGTGCGGCGTCAGAAGGAAGTAGCAGAAAGCGAACGGTCTCCAAGGTGCGCATGTAGAAGACCGCTTGAGCTGCAGTTATCTGAGGACCAAGCTTTCGTAAATTTGCGGAGTATGATCAATGGATGTACTTACCGTTTCCTTCAACGAATCCATGAATACCGGGTCGCTAAAAGCGGTGGTACACCACCCATCGCCGATTGGAATGCGGACTACGTGAGTATCAGCATCAACGATTGAATACAGGAGAATTTTACCATTTTCCACACTCCAGGTAGGGTCGATAGCGGTGAAGGACTCTATCGCTTGGTCTATCAGAGTGAGGGCAAGGGCTCGCAGGAGCGGACGAGCATCAGTCGTCCCGTGCCAAGAGTACAGCCCAACATATGCTTCGTTCGCAACGTGGTACCAGTGCGGCGCGCGATCCCTGAGAATGTCAAAAAGGGCACCTGTAGGTTAGCAACATCAGTGTTAGCTGACACACGAAATGGTTCAGGGACTTACCGCCGTGATTGTTGACCAACATATTTCGTCCATTGACTACTAAAATGTCCGGGGGGTAGAAAAGTGGGTCATCATTTAAGTTTGCGATGAGCTCTATTCTTGTTTAGGGAGCTGAGGCGACTGCGAAAGGTGGGGCTACTCACCCTCCCAGAATTCATCCGAGTGTATGGAGTGGTCGGGATTCAACTCTGAGTCAGAAGATGTGAGGATACCAGGCATTGCCAGTGGGTTCGAGGGACAAGGAGTGAAGCGACAAGAACTCACCGTGTTATATCCATTGCTGAAAGAGGATCGGTTCCCCACAACCATGACGCTATCTTACATACTTATACGTACTAGTTGGATACTATGTGCACGAGATCGAGGGATTAGTACTTAGAAAGGCTTGACTCACTGTGAAATGACGGGAGGGAATGGATATGGGCAGGCGGCGATTCTACCTTTTGCTCGATGGGGGTGTCAACGAGATCGGAAGGCGCGGTGGTGCAGCTACCTTCCATACAGGGTGAAGGCAAAAAAATAGGTACTTCTCGATCGAGGTTAATATGAATTTTTTCAATAGGATCGGAAGGCGTGGTAGTGCAGGGTGAAGGCAAAAATGATATGATATGGTTCGTCTGTGACGTGAAATTTGTGCTAGAGTGCCGAGAAATATAAATAATGATTTTTACTACGGACTCCGGAGTAGACTAAGATGCGGACACATCGCAAATGATAGGGGCTCTGGTGTACTAGGCGATAACTCTGATTGATTGCTACTTTCGGCAAGGCACATAAAATGCCTGCATCTGCCTTTGGTAATGCAGTGCCTGCTGGTTGTAAATATTGTGAGCAACTTGTTTCAAAGTCCTCATTCCCTTCTACAACACAAGTTTGTCGGTGAGGTTTGTCGTTCTTTGTATTGTGCTTATCGTAACGCTATGGCACCGAGCCAGGTCCATGCGCTCAGACCCCCGCCTCTTCACCGTCGAGTCACCGCCGGCTCCTCCTCCTCCCGGATTTTTTCCAGAGGATGTGTCTCTGTACAAAAGACCGCCCTTTCTGTGCGCCCAATACGTAAATAGGGGGCCGAGTGTGGCCTCCCATAGTGCCGTTTGTAGCCTGGCCACTGGATGCACACCAGCGGAACTAGTGGCAGCTCGTGAACACAGTACACTGCTCGCCTGTGCTCCGGTACGTTATTCAGAGTATGTGTGGACAAATTAATATTGACTGTGTACAATCCGAAGATATTACCATCCAAAGTGCCCGAGACGGATAAAACCAATCTCCTGTTGTTGTGCCTCGCACTGACCAGAAAGCGGAAGCTTGTGACCCAGCTTGCCGATATTCAACTTGACTGCGAAAGGTTAGAAAGAGACGTGGTGGATGGACTCGGGGAAGAGGCTGCCAAGAAGGTAGTCAGTAAATTCTATGATATGTCCAATTCACCTACGGGGGTGTCGAGAACTTGGCTCCCTGAGCGGTAAGCGCGCTCGCAACCGGCCCTCATCCTGCCAGTGGCCAGGTTCTCACTGGGGTTACCAGACTTTTTTTTACCGTTGAGCCTGCTGTTTCCTTCAGTGCTTCGTATGTATTCCCTCACGTGGAGCCCATCAGTGTTGTAATTGTGCTTGTTATACTTTTACATATGTCGTAGCTGATATCATATGTTCGTTTTAAATCGTTTTAAATATTACTTGGTAACGTGACAACAGTTGTCACATAGAGACTCGGAAGAGACGTATTTTCGGTCAGACCCCATTCTCCTGATCGGCTCAATAGAGGAAGTCTTGGGACAAACTGGTGAGCATGGTTGTCGCCGCGCCGTTGTCGTCACTGGCCAGCCGTACTACATGCTCCCGGGCAACGATGGCGAATCTCAGGCCTGCCTCACTTTTCTCTTTGCCTTGCCTAGCATCTGTCTCCACTTTGCTTCACCGTTTGTCAGGAGAAAACATTCATATTCACCATCACCACGAACGAACAGCTCCCTCGTATCCGCATCGACTTGTCCATCAGCGTCACTCAGCAGGACGGATCGGTATCCTTCAAGAGGTGAAATCTCTCCTCGGTTGGCTCCCAGAACTTGAATGACTTGAGTAACGTCGCCAGCGAAGGAGAGAAAACCGGTCAGTATTTGCTCTCCAAGGGAGGTACGAAGGACTGTTTCAAAGGCACCAGTTTGGAAGGATGACTCTCGTCAGGCGTGGTCCCTATGTGGATGAGTTCCTGCAGCCATTTTGCTACTACCAGCTGGGTAGCCGACAGCGAGGATGTTGCTAATGGGACGGTAAGTTCATACTTGGGAGTGAGGTAGTGCGTCGCAAGCGAGCTTGGAGACGCCATGAGACTTATGCCTGAACACACCATCATGATGTTAGAACACATGAGATGACGGAAACACTCACCCAAATCAACACAGTCTTCACGGGATATAGATGGCAGAGACCGCGCAGGCGGAAGGAAACACGCTGTGTCGCCACCTTCTGCGAGGTAGAGGGCCATCGTCCCCTGAGCGTTGGACCTGGCTTTGGTAGAAATGCGGAGGCCGAGGGCGGGAGTGAGGGGACTAATGACGTCGACGAGTGGATCTAAGTCGTGGATGGGTTAGAGAAGCTGAGGACCGGCCTCGCGTGTGTAGAAGGTTTCGCGGTAATCGATGTCGATGTCGGTGATCTGGTAGTCATTGAGAAGGGCTAGGACATTCCGAGCCGTATAGTAGCTGAGGTAGACTCGGGGAAGACGCCAACCAGATGGTGACAGGGCCGACGACTGGTTTCTTAGCCTCGACCGTTTCTTCATCTTCGTCCCCTTCTTCACCCTCGACGTCGTCTTCATCCTCGGGCGCTGCGTCGACCCCGACCTCCTTGAAACGAACAACGTCTCCTAAAGCGGATCTAGAGATCCTAGTTAGCAAACTCTACAATATGATGAGATATTATAACTGACCTTGTGAGCATCCATAACGTCGACAACCATCCAGGATCGGAAAAGTTTGAGGAGGGGCGGTAGGTGGGGTCGAATGGTCAAGTAAACAAGTCAGTTTCGCACGTGACACCGCGCAACGACAGGATACGCAAGAGACCAGACATGTCTTCGATCAACATGCCCCACCGTAACCCGAGCGTCACCTAATGAGCGTCACCCCTCTCGTCTCGGCCACGTCTTGAGCATGTGCCACCCAGACCGACACCATTAACCGGCAGTTGTTCGTCGGCGTACTAGTCGCCTGCAAAGCCGGATCTGTCTGTATGACGCCTGTGGGGCGTCGGGGAGCCATATGTTCATGCGTTTGTGAGTGGTGTACGGTACGGACACGAATGCGCCAAAGTCAGTCGAATTGGTCGAGCTGTGTCTGTTAATGTGCTGTTGATGTGCTCAACGCGTTGTTTGTCGGCCTGGCGGCACGGCGAGCGATCCGAAGTCGGATTTCATACAGGCGACGCCAGGCACAGCCACATGTCAGCTCTTCATCTGCAAAACAGCTGAAATGAAAGAGGCGACGGTAGAGGTTTAGCGAATTACGGATGCTTACGGCTGATGGTTCTCCAGCTTTTGATTGGTGGGGATGTAGAATGGGTTTCTTTGGCACCGGGCAGCAGCATCATGTGATGAGATCTTAAAATCACTGAAGCTGATAAGATCTTTGTGATCACATGCATGACAATTTAATGAAAGGTTCCATTGCAGAGATCTACTACCTACAAATCATACACGAGATGGAATGTCTCTTTGTCAGTGAAGCTGTTAAGATAGTAGCGTGAAAACCCCTCCATACAAGTCTCACTGCATTCAGCCACACCAGGTAATGAGGTATCGAAGACCGGTACTAGATCTACAGCGAGAATGACATCGGTGAGGGGAACAATACCACTTGCCCGTGTTTTGAATGGCTGCATACGCTCTACTTGATACAGGCCAATGCTACTCTGTGTAGGCAGCAATGTGATGCGAAAGTAACGGACATAGAGGAGAGGTACCCCATCAAGGGAAGCTGGGAGGGGATTCTTCGTCTTGGGCATGAATACTGCTCGTACTTGGGCAACGTCTTCGGATGGTGAGTGCAAGAATGTGAACCAATGATAGTTGGGCTTACCAAAAATATCACCACCGTCCTGCTGACCCAGTAGGACTGCATCGCAACATCCCAATGGATGGCGGTCTGACAGGGGGAAAGCCTGAACAACCTGACTGCAGTTGATGAAATGCGATCGAAATAATGAATGTAACTGGAGTCAGAATTTGTTCCAAACGGTAACATTATCACCAATACCCCACCCGCATCTTGGCTCATGGTTGGAAGCAGTGTAAATGTAGTCGGAGAGCACTTGAGGAAGGTCTGGAAGTCTGTGGAGAGCCTGCATCTGCGCAACGGACATGGTCGCGTGGTCTGGGTGTACTGTCACATGAAAAGCGATGGCCCCATCTGACAAAATCAGGCCTCTGCGATCTTTGAAATAATTGCGGAAGGGATGAGGACCACGAAATGTTGACTCCTTCTCAGGTAACACGTGTTGCAGAAATGTCAATGCAGGATCTATTGTTGTCACTTCATCGTTCTCGATAGTGAGTGCTGTTTCAAATGCTGAGTCACTTGATTGACAGAGAATGAGGTATAAATCAAAGAGGTGGATGGCCTCCTCCTGGTTTAGTATTTCAACTGCCTGGTCCACGAACGTGAGGTGATTTCGGCTGGTATGCGAGAAGACATTCTTGCAGTGGGTGATGAGCAAACGTTCTGTCACGTCTGCAGTGAACTGTATAAGAGCACCATTTGCTTTCGTTTGACGCGAAAAACTTTGCATTAGTTCAAGCTTTGGAATATTAAAATGATCCATGGGACCACTCTTTGATGTACGGGCTTCAAGGTCTAAGATGACATGCTTCCCAGCATGAAAATCACAAAGAGCTTGTTCCATAGATCCAATGGATGAGTTAGTGTGAACAGGATCCTGTGCTCAATAGATGAACTCCACCATAGCACGAATGGGAGAAATGAACTGATCTGGCACGACACCTGCAATGAGAGGGACAATGGTCCGTTCAATGTCACAATGATCTCGTCCGCTCATCTGAACCACATGAGTGACCCCCAAGGAAAAGTGATGAATGGCAACACGGCGATGCAAATGCTTGAAGCGGGTGTCAAGAGTATGGGCTCCGATCAGTTGCTTGCACCGGGTGAGGACATGGTCAAAGAAAAACTTGTGGCAAGTGTGAAGGATCTCACCTGTCAGGAAGAGTGATGGATCAGCAAATTTCCAATTCCTCCAGAACGGTCTGTGAACTCCAAGAAGTTTGAGTAGCTTGGCTGCTTTCTGGAAAGCGACAAGGTCCCATGGATCTACTTTCTTGCACAGTTGTACGATCTCCACAAGTGTATGTTTGCCGGTCCGAGGCTTAGCAGGTTCAGGATTTCCAAATTCCAAATTCTCTGCGAGCGTGACAGGGGAAGCATTCATAGCAATGCAAGTGATCAACTGCTGCTCTGGTAGGTCCGCAATGTAGGAAACAAGTGGTGTGTAGCAGTGACAAATGCAACCCATGGCATCAGAGAGAGTCACGCCATGAAAAGCTGCATATTTGAGTGGCACTACAACCTCGTCCATGCAGTGGTGGAAAAGCCGTGCGAGAAGAATAGTCTTGTGGTCTGAATGGACTTCAAACTCTGCACTTGGGATTAATGCAACGCAACGCCAGGCATGGGACGTAGCTTGCATCCTCATGTCGGACTGAATGTTTCCAATCATCATGAAGACTGGGTGCATCTGTAGGCCTCCAGTTTGATATGTGACTGGAGTTTTGTCTGAAGCAAGGAT
The DNA here is from genome assembly GCA_038088775.1 of Boletus barrowsii. NCBI lineage: Eukaryota > Fungi > Basidiomycota > Agaricomycetes > Boletales > Boletaceae > Boletus > Boletus barrowsii. The sequence continues at coordinate 17,073 of JBBPJP010000412.1, read as the reverse complement.
AATAGAGATAATAGTTGCCCCTGGAGGAAGTTGATTCTGTCGCTCTGGCACAATAGATTAGCATGCCTTTATCACAGTATACAAAATACTCACTTGAATGTTGTACGCATGCATACCAGTGAAAAATTCACTGTACTTGCAATCGTCTCCTTTCATGACGACATGAGGGTCATATGTCATGTATCTCGCAAACATAGGGTTGGAAAACAGCTCCTGGACGACATCCAGGATATTGTGGTATAGAAATTGAATGGGATGGGTTGTCTTGAAGCCATTGAATGTGATGTCAGAGGACTGCCATTGGGTGCCTTGAGGAAGGCTCGCTAACCAACCAAAAAGTTTGTCGATGGTATTGAAAGATGAACGTGGCCGTTGCTCAAACTTCAACCAAAAATTAGAACCTGAAAGACGAAGATGGACAAACAACAATCGCTTACCCACTTCAGCTTCAGAAACTGAGAGATTTGTGACTTTGTGAGGTTCAGCACAAGAAATTTGGCAAGATCCCACTCCCCCTCATCTTGAAATGGATAGTATGGTACGTTCTCTCTGTGTCTTTCATATTGATAGCCCTTCAAACAATCGAGGAGAGTTTCACCCTTTCCTAGGTGGGTGAATCCGGAAGTGGGATGGTACTCCCCACTAGCGTTGGTGTCTCCAGCTCCACGGCGAAATGCAGGAGGTGCTGGTATCTTGTGCGTGACTGTGGGCCCATTCTGGTTGATTAGTCGCTCCAAGTTTGTGATGCAGCCAGTGCTGATATCATTGATATGATGCAGGAAGGCCTCTTTGGAAGGAAATGCTCCATAACAACTAGGACAAAGGATAGAGTCCATTTGATCGAGTTGAGTGTGATATGGCTGGACTTTCTTACCAAGTCCTTCAAACTCAGAACTTGACTCCATTGCATCCAACTCCGGTGATTCCTCCTGATTCATACTAGCCGCAGCTACAGTGCTAGTAGCACCATCATGAAGAGGCCCACCCCATCGCACTCAACACCACCACTTTCTTCTTCATCTGCACCATCGGCTGAATCCAGCCCCATGAGCAACTTGTCCGTTCCCCTTTTCACCAGGCTTCACCCCCGTCAGTCCAAAGGAGAAGATATTCTCACCATCGACATACCCTCCAATAGTCCCCCTTCCTCCCCCCCCCACTATGATAGTGCTAGTGGCTACTCTCCCAGTTGTTCTTCACAAGCTCCTAGGACACCCTCTTCCCATGCTTCCCACAGTAACTCTCCCAGTCCCTCGAAGTCTGTTAGGGAGCGCACCATAGAGCAGCACACCCACATGCTTAAGAGATATCAGCCTTATCCACCACGGAATGGTCCGACATCTCTTGAACTTCAGTTTGCTGCAAGAACTACCGCCCCCTCGTCTCATCTCGGCATGTCAATGGAAGATGCTGAAGAAGTGAGTTTATTTTCAATCTGATGCCCGACTCTCACTTAATCTCATAAAAATAAGGGGAAAGGGATGTTGCAGGCTGCACTTGTTAAATGGCCACAGGAGGTTCTCCAGAAAGCTTACGAAGCCAAGCGAGCAGACCGAGACACAGTTGTCCACCAAGTTGCACAAACTGCATCAGAAATTGAAGCTGTGGAGAGGCACAGGGACTTTCTCTCAGTGGTCCAGCGTTATCAAGAAAATCTGCTTGCTGTAGAGGAGTCCATTTTGGACCTTCTGAAGAAGACTCTATCCCCACGGTCCCTAGGTGAAGTGGAAGATGATAGCAGATATTATTGGGCTGTTTTCTCGGAGGAACTTGTTGCATTGACAGTTGCGGACACTCAGCTGGGCCATATGGGGGAAGTCGCTCAGTCAGTCAACTAAGGCTGCAGTATTTTATTCACGATGGCCAATCACGGTGGGTTGTATCGGTATCAGTTGCGGGTATAGATTGAGCTAAATTGGAATGCGATCAGGCTTCTGGACCGTATCATGTGATGTTGCCAGGACATAGAGCTAATTGATTTGTTGTACTGCGAGCATGTACAAATCAGACGTAAATTTATGAACATGTTTTCTTCTCCCAAGTTCCTTTGTGTTCCATCCACATCCATCATGGGCCCAAAGAAGCACAGGAAGGCTCGCCAGCAGGTATGGTCAGCTGTCGTGTCTCCATTGGTCTGTCTTTGATGCATACTTGACAGGGCTTACCAAAGCCTCGCACTCAGCCTGACAATCTCGGGCTCCTGGGTGAAACACCTCAAGACCCCACTTTTCTCGACATGTACCCCACCGCCTCGTATCCCATACATGGCACCAGCGTGGACCAAACAGAGACATCCGATGAACATTATCCAACAACGGTCGATACAGCATGGCAGGTGGGGATGCAGTTCACGGCAGATCCGCGGCTGACTTCAAGTTCACACTTTATTTCCCAAGAGCGTGGTAGGGTGTTCTCCGCTCTGCCATCAGCCACCAATACTCACATATCTTGCTTTATCAGCTCCTGACGAATGTTATCCAGTGTATACCGATACAGCATGAACTACTATGACACAATCTACCGCAGATCAGTACACATCTGCGTCCCCTCAACAATTTCTTCAAGGATCAAGTAGACCACAGCCTCCATTCTTTGACAGCCAGATTGGTGGTGGCCTTCAATGGCCATCGGCTCCAGATCCCACCCATGTCCAACATGGAATGGTGGTTGCTCGGCGTCTCTGGGTGGCAATGCCCCATCGTCTGGAGGTGCAAATCCTTGGACAACCCAATGCACCGGGTGTAGTTAGGGTACGTTGAACATCTCTGAAACGACAACCACACCTAATCATAGTTTACCAGACTGGTGAACCATCAGCTATCAGCCGTCCCCAGTGCAAAATGCGTGTGGTCATGCCGCCGACCCCTCAGTCGTCTGTGGCAACCCCTGTCACGGTGACCACACTCCCTCAAGTACCTACAACTGCTAACTCAGAGCTGAGCACACATCAACTGCCAGCAAATCCTACCATCACAGCGACAACTAACAACCCATTGACAACCAAAAAAAGGAAACTGATGGACGATGCAAGATCTTACATTTATGACTCGATGATGACACAAGAAGCATTCCGTCATCTAACACAAAAGGAACCATAATCCAGAACGTGATCAACTTAGCAATGCGTGGCAATGGTAAGCATATTGGCATGACATCAAGTAAACTAAACTTGACTACAAGCCAACAGTGTCTGTTGTGAATCCGAAAATGAGTGGGGATTTGTCCCTCGTGATGGCCACAGTTCGGCAGCAGTGTTGAGAATATGCAGCTTGTTGTGTTCAACGCTGCTATGGCCTCCGTCTCCTGCTCGGCCAGCCAGAAATCGAACACAAACGTGAGTGCGTCTCGCATCTTCTCACTAACCATGAGTATTTGAAGAACACTGTATGTTTTGTTGGCATTTATTCTTATGTTGTTCACCCATCAATACCTTTCTAACCAGGTTTCCGAGGATGATCAATGGATGACACCACCCGAACTGTTCAGAGCACAGTTATTCGAAGATCTGATCATCGATGTGTTTTTTCTCCGAAACCATCCAATACTCAAGCATGTTAAAGACAACAATCTTGATCAACTCTTTGCCCTCACTGCAGCTGCTATCTATACTTCGCTCAAGGAATACAAAGAAGGGTACCACTCAGAGCTCCCTGTAACGTTGGAAATCTGGCGGGATCCCTACATTGAAGTTATGGAATTGATCACAAACATGCGGAACGACCCCAAGAAATCTGTGCAGCTCACATTATTACAGCAGCAGATGACCGAGAAAGGGAGGTCACTCCATCGTTCAAGTCGACCACTCATGGTATTTCCTGTTGCTGATTAGATACGAGTACTAGATAAGATTTGTATCGATGTATTAGAATATCATCTTGTCACCCTGCGTACCAAACTGAATTGACTTTAACTAAAATGGGTACAGGACCTTGACTAACTACATAAGGCAACAATATTTGTTGGCCTTTGTCTCGCTTAGCACTCCCTGACTTTTAGATGTTGGTTCTCGCCCGGTCTCAATTCTTACCCAAATGGTATGATTCTTCCGTAACTATGATACCTAGCTCACTAGAAGCCTGATTCTCCTTGCTTCTGTATCTGCCTCGTCTCCACCAAGCCTTGTGCTATTCATCTTACATCTGGACTTGTTCCTGTAACTAATCACTGCTATATCAGCAAATCACCTTTTTTGGGACAGTGATAACATCGGTTACAGTAGCTTACAGCAGTGTTACAGCATGACAGCCACACAGCCATACACCCAGGCACATGACATACAGGGATCACAGAGTCCACAGAATAACCCAGAGCAGGATAGTATTTATGCTCACTGCCGGCAGCACTTGACCACCAACACTCATGGTATTTGTAAAATTACCTACATTACTGTCGACAAGACTGAGGACCAGCTACTTTTCAATCGAGCAATCCTGGTAAACTTGAACACTCTCTGGATATTGCTCGTGTACATGCCAGTGGTAACGAGTGAATGTATGTTAAATGAAGTATTTACATGCCAGTGATAGAAGAGATGCAAGAAGGGGAGAGATGCATGGGGGAAAGCGCGTGCGCTTACTGGCCCAGAATGGAAACCAAGACCTGAGGTAGGGATTCAGAGTTGGCAAAATGCAAAGATTGTGTGGAACACAAATGAAATGAGAGCTGCATTGCGTACTTGAATGCTTGGGAAAGTCAGACCGATAGCGGGCCATCTGACAGCACTGGCAAGGTTCGTGTTTGCAATGACTTGGATTTTGCTGCATCGTCGTCCACATCCGTCCGATTTTCCTGACAATCTTCCTCAGATTGGGCAAGAACATTTTGTTTCATGCACCCGCATTACTGGCACCTGCACTGTGCACCACTGGGTTGGCCATATTCCAATATAGCACCGATGTTGGTGATCACCATCATGATCCATTGTTCTTTGGCACCCTAGATCTCGAGGCATTCAAGGATGCAGGTGAGCGTGGGAGCAAAATTGTCAAGGTCAATGTTGGTAAAGAGCATCCTGTGGAGAAGGACAAATAATTCTGAAAGGGTTGTGTCTGGCTTAGACCGACAGCCCGGGGATTGAACTGTCGACAACCATATGAGAAGGATAGATTCCTGTGATGTCGTGAACAAATGGAGAGTGGTCATACTAGCAATGGGACATGGTCAGGGATAGTCAGATGGACAAATGGTCACAAACCTTTTCACAGAAGGGTTGGGGGCATGGATCCGTCAATGGTCATTTGGTAGCAGCAGGGACGTCCTGGGGGTACACAGCTAGCACATGCGTGGGCATGTCGGAGGAGAGGTCATTGGCAATGATGGCAAGTCCTTTGGAAAGAATGTTGGAGAGAGATTGCGCTTTAATGGCTGCAAGGACTTGAAGCATGCTGAAAAGGGTAAACATGAGGGTTACATTGCAATCAGTCCAGCTTACCAAGCTCCAAGCTACTCCATGTGCACCAACTTGGGCGCATGATTATATCTAGGATGAGAAAGGTGGTGTGGAAGGGACACCAAAACAGCAGACACTGAGTTTGCCAGTGAGATCTCCACATCGCCAGATGAATGCGAGAGGTTCAAGGTAATGAGTCCACCAGTGGATTGAGCATGGCAGTGATGGGAAGTGTATTGGATACGAACCTTGGACTTTGCTGCAAGTCTGGTGGTGAGAAGTGGTGGCGAATTGAAAGTCTGAAGGACCATGATGTTGAGCACCGAAAACCAACCTGGATGTACTCAGGCTATGTTGTCTTCATAGTTACATCACACTTAGTCGTATTTGAGCCATGTATATATACTTGTACACCGCAGAAAAGCCTGAAAGAACATGGTATATTGAAAGGAACAACATTGTACATGTAAAACAAACATGTGTTGTATACATGTAATACAGCAACTTGATGAGTCAGACTTCAGGCAGGCCAGAAACAGCTATGGGAGAGTAGATCAGATATATAGATTCGACATTACAAACAGTACATACCAGCAGTGAAGCTCTCATGAAGAGAACTTGAAGTTCAGTGATGTTTGTGTCCATTTTGGAATGGAACATTGTGCTTGAATATATCACAATGAATGAGCCCAATATCAACATTAGCATCCATGATCCTATGTTGCACTTCTTGCATTCTCAACTGGTATAGATTTCCCAAGGCTTCTGACTCCTTGACACGAGCACCAATGAGCTGGTGCTCAAGGTTACACACCTTGCGCTGAGCACGCGCAACCGCTAGCCCAAGTTGTGCATTCTCCCGCTCATGTTCGTTGGCATCATTATCCACCTTGGAGTCCTGCGAATATGTTAGTTTGCATTATCACACAAACTCGATACTACTCACTTGTACCATATCAGCACGTTGTAGAATTCGCGAGGGATCAGGATATGGCCTTTGATTTTGATTTCCGAATGGGGTGGTGGCATGGAACAGGCTTGGAGAATGCTTGTGGAGCTTCAGCACTCCAATGGCTGAGGGAGTTCCTCTGGTAGGGACTGCATCGCTAATACCTCCGCCAACTCGAGGATTATAATGGTTGATGGATAAAGAGGAAGAAATGGAAGCTAATGAAACCCCAGGTATTTCAGGAACACTGGTGGCTGAATTGTTTGGAGCGAGTAAATTGTGATTGTTGAACTTGATCAATTTTGTCCTGTCCAGTACGCTGGCCACTATCTCAGGTTTGTCAGACTCCGAGGATGGCAAGACCTGAAGAGAGTCCTGGTTGGAGACAGCTTGTGCAGTGGGCCACTGCACAGGATCTGTTGCTACAGTGGCCAGAGATGAGTGGGCCATGAATGAGATGGCGGATGTAAAAAACGGTGGCACTTATAGTAGGCGCAAAGAGTAAGCGTCACCAAAACTGCCTACACTCACCACCTTACCTCTCAATAGCATCCTTTGTTCCATGGGCTGATCAACCTATGCATCCATTGGAGGTAGATCAATCCTCCCCCTCATTCTGAAATCTAATTCACTTACTAGTCAATTGCGCCCGATCAATGTCATTAGTTTCTGTTGGCAAACAGCTGAGTTCTCCACAACCAGCCCAATAATAAGCCATGCGCAATCCATGTGTGGGGCTATGCGACACAGCATTGACAAAATTGCCGGTGAGTTAGCCCACATCTCACTTTGAGCTCAACGCAAACCTTTTCATCACCCTTTCTTCAGGCTCGATGCCGAACTGCCCACAGTGTCTCAAACACTTCCCGACAGATCAAGGAGTCACCGCTCATCTTGCACAGAAAACCTCCAAGTGTAACTCATGGGTGCAAGGTCCTGTTCTTGTTCCCATTAGCTTGGACATTCCAGAGGAATATAGCTCCTCTGAGTACAGTTCTTCGGTGCCATCTTCTCCATCCCATCATTTAGACTTCCCCCCTACCCCAATGATGAGGACGTTGAGATGGACTTCCTGCCTAATCCCCCGGATGCAATGAACCCATTTGATGAAGGCCAGCCAGACGGTAAACAGCAAGATGATCAGCCTTCCATGGCTGCATCTGTAGCACTCCTGACTTCACTGGGATTTGGCCATCAAATCCAGTTTTTTCAAAATGCAAGTCATGTTTATGATGTTGGCCAGACATTTCTTGACCGCTTTGCGATGGACACTTATTCATACCTTCGCTGGAGCAATCTGTACTACCCATTTGCAAGTTACAAGAATTGGCAGATGGCCAGTTATCTTCTTCAATCTAGCCTAAGTATGGCAAAAATTGATAAATACTTTAAATTGAACTTTGTACATCTTTTTTGTCATCAACTTTGCATTCCTCATCCAGTAATCATGATTTCTGGCAGGTACGGACTCTCCCTCTTTCATTCTGGACTGCAAAGGAGTTGCGAGCTCATGCTGAGCTCCTTCCATCTGGACCACATTGGAATTACAGGATTGTGCCTATGTCGCATCCCACCAAGAAACTGACTGTTCTGTACTACCGCAACTCTCTCAAATGTATCGAAACATTATTCAACCACCCATACTATGTGCGGCACATGGACTATTCCCCATTCCGTGTTTTTACCATGGTGGAGAGGGTGGTACAGCAGTATACCGAATGGATGAGTGGAGACATCACGTGGTGGATGCAAGTAAGTCTGAGTCGGTACTGTTCTGTTTACTTGCATTGATTGATACAGTCCAAGCTTCCTGAAGGCACAACATTGTGTGGAGTAATCCTATCCTCAGACAAGACGCACATCACCAATATGTGTGGTGGAAAGGCCACTCATCCCCTGCTGATCAGTCTCACCAATATCAGGATGGCCGTGCGGAACAAGGCATCCTCACATGCATTCCTACTGGTTGCTCTCATGCCAATTGTCGAATTCCTTCACCCAGACTAGAGGATGTGTTCTGTCCTTGATATGCGCCTGTTTCACCAATGCCTCAACATAGTTCTTGAACCTCTCAAGACGGCTGCACATATCAGGTGTATGATGTCCGACCCTGTTGGAAATCTTCGGTATTGCTTTACACCACTTGCTGCATATATCGCCAATACACCAGAAGCTTGTATGCTGGCATGTGTTCATGGCAAGACCTCTCCTGTAACGATGGCAACCTACAAAGAATTTGGCAATGCTTTTCGACATGAACAGCACACCTGATTGATTATGCTCACACAACTCGCTCGCATTCTATGTGACCCTAATGATGTTGAGAGGTACTTTGCTCAGTGTGAACCCTTCAGACTTGGCAGAGTCTCTGTGCCATTTTTTTGTGATTGGCCGTTATCCAATCCTGCCAATTTCATCACTTCAGAGCCATTGCACCATTGGCATGGGGAATTCTGGGACTATGACGTCCAGTGGTGCAAAAATGCTCTTGGGGCCCAAGAACTTGACTTCCACTACTCGGTTCTACATCCAATTGTCAGTTTGTGCCATTTCAAGGAAGGCATCACCACATTGAAGCAGGTCACCAGTCACGTGAAGCGCGACATTCAGCATTACATTGTCTCCATCATTGCTGGTGCCACACCAACAGATGTTGTGATAGCCATCTGCACCTTAATGGACTTTTGGTACCTTGCACAGGCCCATGTCATCAGCTCACTCACCCATGACAAGATTGCAAATGCCCTTGCTGAGTTCCACCAGCATAAGTCTACCATTATTGATGAGGGGCTACGAAGAGGAGCAAAAAGCAGAGCTGTTCTGGATCACTGGCAGATTCCTAAGGTCAAGTTGATGCAGAGTGTTGCACCAAGTATTAGCCAGGTTGGAGCACCAGTCCAATGGTCAGCGGATACGACTGAACACGCACACATCGAGGTGATCAAGGACCCAGTAGCTTTGGCGAACAATCAGAATTTCAATGTGCAGATCTGTCGCTACTTGGATTGAATGGAGAAATGCCATGCCTTTGAGACAGTGACTCAACTCAGTTTTTCCGCCAGTCCTGCATCAGAGAGTAGCCAGGACATTCCAGACTCAGAGATTGATGCAGCGGTGGGAGAGGACAATGCACAAGAGGATTTTGAGGAGAATCCCATAGAATTGCTTGGTGATATTTGGGCTCCAAGACGTCCTGTTCCCAACTTGTTCACCATCACCAAGAAGCTTCTGACCACCGTCCCCAGATCTATTCCATATCCAACACACACATTTATATCTGGCTTGACTGCTTTCTGTCTCAACTATGACCCCTCTATCAATCACATTGCAATAGACAAAGCTGCCGAGCTGTTTGATATTCCAGATCTTCGCCCAGCCATTGCTGATTACTTGGCTCATGAGGGACCCTTTTCACAGAATTTCCATTTGTTCGGAGGACAGCGACATGCGCAGGTGGATGCTCACCTACCATTCAGTGAAATTCAAGTCTGGTACAAAATCCATATCCAGCAGAAGCTTTATCACGATCACACCTCTGTCACCCAGGTATTTACTATCAATGCCCATCCTGCTGACTGTACCTGGCAATATGGCCGTCGCAATGCAGCAATATTAAACATAGATGAATGCCATGAATGGCCATCTAGTGTTACGGACTAACAGAGGGGGTACACTTTTCTTCTTTCTGTTCGCTTGTCTCTCGTCTTGCTTTCCCCTTCTAACTATATGTTGTATTTATAGCGGAGTCATCCTCTGCATTACCAGATACGTTTCCCAATCTCTTTCTCCATTGTCTCACATGGCACCCTGCCTATACCTCATATAGACTTCCTTTCCGTTCTGCTGCAGTCATCTTTATTTAGACTTCATCGCCTGTGGCATAGCCTTTACTGTGCACTGCGCATTACAACTCGTTGTGACTCGTCCTGACTCTAATGCTGTGCATCAAGTCATATTCATGACTCTCATTAACTCTAAGTGCTGCACACTTACTTTCTTATTTAGAAGGGGCCTACCATATATAAAGGCTTGCTCTTGCTCCCTGTATTTTCCCTAAGCTAGTTCTATGCAATATCAGCATTATTTCTAGTGACCATCGAGTCTAGTGAGCCTAACTGAAGGTACCTAGATAGGTAAGACCAGCTTAGGCTTTGCATCATCTTGAAGCTCGGCACTCGGAACATCTGGACTCCTCATACTACTCATTGCCCTCTATTCCTCTTGTTTTGTTCTTCGCCAAGTATCACAGCATGCTACACTGTGCATTACAAAAGAACTAGCTTTTCCCCTTGTCCCTACTTTCACATAGAGGACATACCCCTCCACTATTTCCTGCTTTGGCAGATTCAGAGCACCCTCAGACTCAGACCCCCCTCCAGAAGACCCCATTGTGTCTTACCAACAATCCTCCCCTCAACTCCCAAGACTTCACCTTCTTCCTGATGACCACCCATTTCACCTTCCCCTACCCGACAGGTTCTCCTCCCCTGAGACCCTTGTCACCTATCAGGAACATCAGCAAGCTCTCGCTGAAGTCAACCAGACTCACGGTTGGAACTCCAACTATCTTCTCTCTTTCTCTGAATTAGCTGCCATCCTGCCAAACCCGGCATCACCTATTGTTCCAGACAAGGAACCTCCACTTGTTTTCCATGACCCTGACCTGGAACCGACTGGCACAGAAGACATTAACATTGACCTGGCTCTAGAAGATGATACTATGGTTTCAGAAATAAAGGCCAGCCTTCCCGAAGACTTCTCCAGGGAGGCAGAGGACACCAACAGATGGCTCCTATCTATGGATGCCTACTTCACTATCAATGACAGAATTTTCATGGATACGACCAAAAGCCTTACTCTTCTAAACAAGATTAGTAAGGGACATGGAAAGACCTTTGCTGAAGGATGGCTGATGAAGTTGAGCAACGCTCACATCCCGACTGAACTAAAGACCTTCCAATGCATTAAGGAAGCTTTTGAGACTGCTTTCTCCCCCTATGACATAGCCACCAAGGCATGGATTGACCTCTCCAAACTTTGCCAGATTGCTGGAAAAGATTCAGATGGAACCTGGAGCAACGGATTCACCATGTATGCTTCCCAGTTCCAACTTCTCACCGAGAAGTCCAATATCACCGACAAACACGCTCTCGTGGAGTGGTTCATCCATGGCCTTAGCCCAAAACTCGCAATGATGATCTTGTCTTGCAAAACGATCCTGGATGACTACAAGGATTGGATAAAGAAAGGCGGCTAGTTCTCTCAACAGATGAGAAGAATTGGGGACCTCCAAAAGGGCATGCCACATATCCTGGCGCCCTCCTCTCGATCACACAGAGACCCGTATGTGATGGATGTAGATGCTGTATGCCTATCGCCAACTCAGTGCACTGAGTATATGTGTAACGCACAGTGTAGTTGTGATGAAGCATGCTGCAATACGGGTCGAAGAACGTAGAATGAAAGAATGACGAGGGACGAGGGGTTCTAAGGTCTATGTCTATCTTCGAGACGAAAGTGAAGACTCAACAGGTCTCTTCTATCTAGGTACCTGAAGAGGCTCACTAGACTCAAAGGTCACTAGGATAACGCTATATTGCGTAGAACTAGCTTAAAGGAAAATACAAGTGAGAAGTACGAGACTATATATATGGTAGGCCCCTGGTCCGTGCAAGGTATGTATGACTCAATGCGCAGCATGTACGAGTCAGAGGACTGCAGTGCGCAGCATGCGCAGTAAGCGTAGTCCACAGTAAGAAGTCAGAATGAAGACTGCGGACTCAATGTGAAATAGAAATATGCACAGTAAGGCACAGCCCACAGTAACGAGTCTGAAAGAAGACTGTGGGCGAAGACAGAAGATATAACTATATGGGTATAGGCAGGGCACCGTGTGAGACATAAGGGAAAGAGAGATCAGGAACATATCTAAATAGGCAGAGGACAACTCTGCTACGAATACAACTGTGTACGGTGATAGAGAACAAGTCTAAGGACAAGTGAACGAGAACAAGGCAAAAGAAAGAAGTAAAGGAAATTGAGTACCCCCTTCGTAGACCATAACAATATGCGGAGCAATAAGTGCTTTATTTGTCACAAGGTTGGCTGTAGGTCTTCCAACCACAGATCCGGAACCGACTGGACCTCATGTTCCCGCCCAACCACATCCTCTGGACGCACTGCACATCCTACATACAAAGTCCTGCAACAACGGGCATGAAGCACCACCACAACGGAGGAGGATGATGAACTCTCAGCTTACCTGGAAGCAATGGGTAGCAATGAGAAAGGCGCCGCAATTAGGATCCTCAAATTTCAGGAGGGCAGCTTGTCTGCGGACAAGGAGGAAGGCTACCAAGCCATGGCTGAGGTAAGAACGGCCACTTACCAAGAGTGCCAAAAGGAAGCGACCAGGGCAGCACCACGAGCCAGGGCTGTACAGTCTGGACCATGGAACAACAGGTTTTCTGCTATCACGCCGGTGGACCTCTGGAGTACCACCCCGGAGGAAGTCCCAGAACAATCACTGGGCACGTATGCAAATGGTGATAATTTCCAACCAATGCTGGAAGTGGACGCAGCTACTCCCGAGGGTCAAGGGATGGGGCTTGGACTGCAACCCTCTTTGCAAGAGACCGCCATGAGAAACACAGTCAAACATGGAATCAAGGTGGTAAGAGTGGTAAACAAAGGGAAAGGTTCTCAGAACCGACCAAGACAGAGTGGGACCTGACCCACCAACCGCATACTGATTAAGTCAGGTTTCTGCATAGAGGCATGCTCAATACCTGGACCCGACCAGGAGGCATGGCCTAAGACTGGAACCGACCAGCATCTCAGAACACCTGGAACCAACCAGGGTTTTTAAAGAGCAGGGATGGGTCAACATCATCTTCTGCTTTTTCCCATACATTATCTCCAGTGTTTGTGTCAGGTGGTGATTTGCAATCCATATCTATTCCCATCACCCTCTACTCACCTAACCACACTGTGTTCAAAAGTGTTGACATAAAAGCCCTCATCGACTCTGGGGCAACCAGTTGTTTTATTGACTATGCTATGGTAGTGGCTTGCAACATCCCCACTACATGACTCAAGACTCCCCTGTGGGCAAGCAATGTCGACGGATCACCAAACAAAAACGGCCTGATATGAAAACAGGCATCAGTGCTAATGCAGCTCAGAGAAACCACCAAACTCCAAGACTTTCTTGTTATTGACTGTGGCAAGGATGAGATAATCCTAGGGCTCCCTTGGCTCTGCAATCAAAACCCAGAGGTCAACTGGAGTACAGGAACTGTTCATATTCGTGATACAGAACTGACCATATGGAAACTTATGAGGGAATGAGAAGATGAAGCAGCTGTGGCCCATACTATCAATGTCTTCAATAGGAAATGCCAAATGGACAAAATACGGCAATGTAGAGCTCTGTGGTGGAAGCACAACGTCGATCTGGTACTCATGGCAAGGACCAATGAGGTTTATCTGAAGGTACCTGATGTGGACCTGACCACACAGCGGGAGGAGATCCTGGCACTCATAGATTGTGAGGAAGATGATGAAGACAAGCCAACTGGACCCTCCATAAAGAAAACTACTATTTCAACTTCTCTTGCCCAAGATGCAAAGAAGACCAAGATGGAACTCCTGTGGGACTTCCGAGATTTTGAAGACGTCTTCCAAAAGAAGGATGACAGTCCCCTTCCACCCTACTGGTCATTCGATCACGGCATAGATCTAGATGATTCATTTTCCCCCAAGGTTGCTAAGGCCTACCCACTTAATCCTAAGGAGAGAGAAGTGTGTAAGGACTTTATTGATGAACACATGAAAGCCAGATGTATTCGCCCATCTAACTCCCCCATGGCTTCACCTTTCTTCTTCATCTCTAAGAAGGATGGTAATCTTCACCCCTGCCAAGATTATCACTATCTCAATGAGCATGCCATCAAGAATGCTTACCCTCTCCCGCTCATCAGAGTCTTAATGGACCAGCTCAAGGGATCCCATTACTTCACAAAGATGGATATTCACTGGGGATACAACAACGTCTAGATCAAGACTAAAGATGCCTGGAAGGTGGCATTCATCATGCCCTTCGGCCTCTTTAAGCCTTTGGTTATGTTCTTTGGCCTTTGCAACAGTCCAGCGACTTTCCAGTTGTTTATGGACTTCATTTTTAAGGATATGGTAGCGGAAGGATGGTTAATCATCTATATGGATGACATATTGATCCATTCTAGGGATCTCAAGGAACACCACAAACAAACGAGGCGAGTTCTAGAATGGTTGTGAGACAACCATCTTGGCCTCAAGTTAGAGAAATGTACGTTCAACACATCCTCAGTTGAATTCCTAGGGATGGTCATTCAAGAGGGTATCATTGCGATGGACCCTACCAAGCTCTCGGCAATCGCGTCCTGGGAACCCCCTACATCAGTTTGCGCAGTCCGCTCATTTATAGGGTTTTGCAACTTCTACCGCAAGTTTATTCCAAACTTCTCAGAAATTGCCAGGCCGATCTTGGACTTAACTAAGAAAGGGCAGCCATGGTCCTGGACGCACGAGCAACAACAGGCTTTTGACTTCCTCTGTCAGGCCTTCACCTTTAAACCCATACTCACAATGCTGGATACCTCAAAACCATTTTTTGTTATGACAGACGCCTCGCTAACTGCAACAGGGGGCATGCTGATGCAGAAGGACACCAATGGCGACTTACACCCTTGCTGCTACATATCCTGAACGTTCTCACCGGCGGAACACAATCATGACATCTACGACAGAGAACTTCTAGCGGTTATATGCATGCTAGAAGAATGGTGGCATTACCTCACCGGAACCGACCGGCCTGTCACTGTGCTCACAGACCACAAGAATCTGTGCTATTTTAAAGACCCAAGAAAGCTATCTAGGCGGCAGGCTAGATGGCTATTGACGCTACAGGACTATGACCTCCTGTTCCAACACACACCCAGGACCAATATGGGTCCAGCCAACACTCTGTCGCAGAAGGACGCCCTGGATACCTTGGATGATAACACCGAGGTTACCCTACTTCCGGGAGAGCTCTTCCTGAAACGAATCAACACTGACCTCCAGACTGCTATCGAGCAGTCATCCACCCATGACCACTTCATCATCAACCAGCTCCAACAGTTGCACAAGGGTACCTCAGGAATCCCTTGCCTCTCCATTCATGACTGGTGCTTTGATGACAGAATACTTTACTTCAAGGATCGGGCCTACGTACCTGAAGCCCACCAGAACGACCTCCTCCACATAATCCATGACTCTCCTGCGGGTGGTCATGGCAGTTATTACCAAACCGTTAATCAGGTACAGCGTGACTATTGGTGGCCTGGACTCACTGCTTTCATGCACTGCTTCATCCAGGGCTGTGCCGTCTGCCAGGCCAACAAAGTCAACACTTACCCCACCATTCTGCTGCTCACCCCCCTCCCGGTTGCTTCTACCCGCCCCTTCCAATGTTTGTTGGTCGATCTTATAATGGACCTGCTGCCATCACACAGTTTTGACTTGATTATGGTTGTGGTCGACCATGGTCTTACAAAGGGAGTAATTTTCACCCCAACTTACAAGAGTGCGGATGTCGAAGGTGTCGCCAGCTCTTCTTTGAAAAGGTCTTTCCCCACTTTGGACTTCACGATAAGGTTATCTCGGACTGCAGACCGCAGTTTGCCTTGGCCTTCGCTCTAGAACTGGCCAGGCTCTTGGATTATGATCTGCTCCTTTCCTCCACCTACCATCCACAGACCGACAGAGAAACAGAACATGTGAATCAAGAACTGGAAACCTATCTTCAGATCTTTTGCCAAGGAGACACCACCTGATGGTCAGACCTATTGCCAATGGCGGAGTATTGTCACAATTCCTCTGTGCATTCCATAACGGGAAAGACTCCATTTAGCTTAATGATGGGATATGAGCCAAGGGCCTATCCATCTCTAGGAACCACCACCTTCCTTCCTGCCTTAGAAAAATGCCTTGGAGACCTCAATGAGGCTCGCAAGGAAGCCACTGCCACTCATGAAAAAGCCCAGCACTATATGCACGAACATGTAACCTCAAAATTCAAACCCTGGAAAGTCGGAGATGAGGTGTGGCTCAAGGGCCACAACCTGAGACTCCACTACCCCTCTTGCAAACTCACTCCCCGCCAGGAAGGACCATTTGAAATCTCTCAGGTAATATCACCTGTTTTGTACAAACTCCACTTGCCCAAGACGTGGAAAATCCATAATGCCTTCCATGCATCACTTTTGACTCCCTATCAGGAAACCACTGAACATGGACCAAACTTTATCCCGCTTCTGTTACGATCACCTTGTCAAACAGTAATGGACTTAATGTTTCTTTTCTTTTTCACCCCTATCTATTCTCTTTCACATAGTCACACTTCTATTCATTTCCGCTTACCTTCTCTTCCATTCCTTTTCATTTCCCAAACATGCGCATCACGCCTGTTTGGCTATGCATACCAGTGCTGCCACATACATGCACATCACGCATGTATGGCTGTACTGCCACACCTCACATATTACTCATGTCACCCAGTACCAAGGATACTTACCATATATAGTGTAGCATAGCTTGGTCTGTGCGCACATGTACTTACTATATAAACCCCCAATACATCGCCAGGAGGACCTCAGTCTTGTCCTCTTGGAGTTTCCCCCTCAGGCAACTCTAGTCTTCACTTCTCATTAGT
>JBBPJP010000411.1:0-24315 GCA_038088775.1 Boletus barrowsii | reverse complement strand
ATGAGGTATTGTGCAACAGAAAGGTGGCCTCGTCCGACAGCGATGCCAAGGGGCGCTGTTCCGCGAGCATTGACTTCGAGAGGATTACACCCATAAGCAACCAGGACTTTCGCTGCTTCCAACGCCTCACCCTCATCGTCAAATAAGGACTGCAACACGTTGTGGAGCGCAGAGTTGCCGTTGCTATCATGCACGAGAGCATTGACTCCATTTTTGACAAGGAAGTGGACCATGCGCGCCGTGTCCCGAGACCAACGTAGATGATTCGATGTAATAAGTCCGTCAGGAGGGAGAGTGACGCCAAGGGAAACGAAGTATTGTGCAACAGAAAGGTGGCCTCGTTCGACAACGATACCAAGAGGTGTTGCTCCGCGAGCATTAGCTTCGAGAGGATCACAGCCATAGGCAACCAGGGCTTTCGCTGCACCCAACGCCTCATCGTGATCGAATAATGACTGCAACACGCTGTGGAGCGCAGAGTCGCCGTTGCTATTGTGCGCTAGAACATTGACTCCATTTTTGACAAGGAAGTGGACCATGCACGCTGTTCCCTGAAGCCAACCTTGACGGTTCAATGTAATAAGTAAGTCAGGAGGAAGAGTGGCGCCAAGGGAAATGAGGTATTGTGCAACAGAAAGGTGGCCTCGGTGGACAGCGATGCCAAGGGGCGTTGTTCCACAAGCATTGGCTTCGAGAGGATTACAGCCATAACCAACCAGGACTTTCACTGCATCCAACGCCTCATTGTCATCATATAAGGACTGCAACACGATGTGGAGCGCAGAATTCCCGTTGCTATCGTGCACGAGAACATTGACTCCATTTTTGACAAGGAGGTGGATCATGCGCGCCATGTCCCGAGACCAACGTAAATGGTTCGATGTAATAAGTAGGTCAGGAGGGAGAGTGACGCCAAGGGAAACGAAGTATTGTGCAACAGAAATGTAGCCTTGTTCGACAGCGATACCAAGGGGCGTTGTTCCACAAGCATTAGCTTCGAAGGGGTCACAGCCATGGTCTACTAGGACCCTCACCGCCTCCAAACCCTCGGCGTCATTGTCTGAGGACTGCAACGCGACGTGGAGTAGAGAGTCTCTGCCATCAGCGTGTGTGTGAACATCAACACCGTTTTCAACCAGGAAGTGAACCATCGGTGTTGTGCACCAGCACGACGGGTCATGGCTCAGGGTGACAAGTAAGTCAGGGGGGAGAGTGGCGCCAAGGGAAATGAGGTATTGTGCAACAGAAAGGTGGCCTCGGTGGACAGCGATGCCAAGGGGCGTTGTTCCACAAGCATTGGCTTCGAGAGGATTACAGCCATAACCAACCAGGACTTTCGCTGCATCCAACGCCTCATCGTCGTTGTACAAGGACTGCAACACGATGTGGAGCGCAGAGTTGCCGTTGCTATTGTGCACGAGAACATTGACTCCATTTTTGACAAGGAGGTGGATCATGCGCGCCGTGTCCCGAGACCAACGTAGATGATTCGATGTAATAAGTAAGTCAGGAGGGAGAGTGACGCCAAGGGAGACGAAGTATTGTGCAACAGAAAGGTGGCCTCGTTCGACAGCGATGCCAAGGGGCGTTGTTCCACAAGCATTGGCTTCGAGAGGATCACAGCCACAATCTATCAGGATTCTCGCCGCCTCCAGAGCCTCGTTGTCATCATACATGGCCGACAATATGATGTGGAGTAGAGTCTCTCCATTACCAGTGCGTAGAAGAACACTGACCCCGTTTTCAACAAGGAGGGGGATCATCATGCGCGCTGTGCATTCAGACCATGAAAAGTTGTTCAATGTGATGAACAGGTCAGGACGAGGATGAATTCCAAGGGAAAGGAGATAGCGTGCCACAGAAACGTGACCCCGTTCAACGACGGCATGAAAAAGGGTGTCTCCATGGGGATTGGCTTCAAGAGGATCACAGCCGTAACCAATCAAGAGTTTCACGGCTTCCAAAGCCTCAGCGTCATCGTAGATGGACTTCAATGCAGTGTGGAGTACAGGGTTTGCCCAGTCATTAGAGTGTGCAAGAACATTGACTCCATTTTCAACCAGGAAGCGGATCATCCGTGGTGTCATCTTGAGTTCGTGACGTAACATGATGTCAGAGTGAAAGGCAAGGAGATACCGTGCGACAGAAATGTGGTTTCGTTCCGCAGCAATATGAAGAGGGGTTTGGCCATGTGAATTGACTTCGAGGGGATCACAGCCATAGCCAACCAGCAGTCTGACCACCTCCAAAGCTTCATTCAAGTACGAGTCCAACACGATGTGGAGCATCGAGTCTCCGTCACTAGTGTGTGCAAGAACATTGACATGATTTTCAACGAGAAATTGGATCATGGGTGTGCTCCAACCGGATCCGCGTAATGTCACGAGTAGGTCAGGAGGGAGGTAGGCGCCGACGGTGACGAGATACCGTGCAACAGAAATGAGACCTTTTTCGACAGCGATATGAACAGGAAGTGTTCCACGCGAATCGGCTTCGAGGGGATTGCAGTGATAGTCAACTAGGGCTTTTACCGCCTCAAGAGCCTTGTCGTCATCGTACAGGGACTGCAGCACGATGTGGAGCAGAGTGTCTCCATCGGCAGTGTGCACGAGAGGGTCAACCCCATTTTCGACCAGAAAGCGGATCATGGACGTTGTGTACCAATCTGACTGGATGCGGTCCAATGTGACAAACAAGTCAGACGGGAGAGGTTCGCCAAGGGGAAGGAGATACTGTGCAACAGAGATATAGCCTCGCCCAATAGCAATCTGAAGTGGGGTATTTCCATGTGAGTCGGCTTCGAGAGGACTGCAGCCAAGATCAACAAGCAGCTTTACGGCCTCCAAAATATCATCCTCGACATCATCACAATGTGGAGCCCACAATATGGCGTGGAGTACGGAGTCTCCGGAACTCGTGGACACAAGGATGTCAGCTCCATTCTCTAGAAGGAACCGGATCATAGATGCAGTCTTCCATCTTCCCGGATAGTGGTGCATCCTGACAAGTAGGTCGCAAGGGAGAGAGATGCCAAGTGTATAGAGATATCGTATGGCGGAGAAGTAACCTCGTGCGACAGCAAGACGGACAAAAGCCTCCTTGATCAAGTTGGGTGCGAAAGTTTCATCGACAACCTGAGTAAATCTCCTTATGATTGCAATGAGGTCCTGTTCGGTGACGTTTTGAGACACTAGTAAATGGTTCGATGTTTTGAGTGTATCCAATGCGGTCATGTTTCGGTGCTGGTTGATACTCTCCACAAATTCATCGGTTTGTAACAATAATCTCACAATAGACGAGGGGATCGGCTGACCAAAGGATTGCTTGAGTAATGAGTCTGCGAATATATGTGAGGGTACAGTGCTCCCTTCTTCCACGAAGAGGGTAACCATGGCATAGTGTCGATTCTTGAAAGCAACCTCGATGGGTAAAGACTGACGGTATCCGATAGTCTCCCAGCCTCTTTGGTTTAATCCGGCACCTAATGACAGCAGTATCCGAGCGTGTTCATCCTTGTTAAAGTACGCGGCATACACTAGTAGATTTGTGCCCTTCTTGGATTTGAGTGTAACGCGGCGTAAGAATGCCTCCATGAACGAATCTGAAGCGAAAGCGACGAGGATATAAGGTAAGAGATCGTGTACCGCCGCTGGCCAGCGTGGCTTGCCCCCAGATTCCCGTGTATCCCATCTACCAGGAATGCACACGTTATCCCACGTCCAGGAATGCCGCTGGATGTCCTCCGAAAGTACAGCGACGTCGTACAACGCCGATTTGAAGGTGGACCCAAGGTGTCCAAAGTGGTCGAGAGCATCATCGAGCGCATAGTCAAGAAGTGGGTGTGACTTGGGGTGGAGTCGGACCGTAAATTGAGAGGAGGCTCCGGTAATGCTAGAGCTGGAGGCGACAGCTGGTCCCTGTGCGTGTCTGAGGCATATGGAAAGATAGCACATGCATGACCGGGCTAACAGCAGGTGTGCTTGTTCTGAATTGATATGGTAGGCTGGTAGATTGGTGCGAGTGAACTCGCCCACGAGGTACTCCTACACGGCGACGGGGTCAGTCGTACGCAAAGATACAAATCGATCAATTTGGCATTACCTTGACGCTAAAATGAGCCAGGATAATAATTCCCGTCTTTTCGCTGTAAGTCACTAGGCTCCCACATGCATCTAGCAATGCCCCACTGTGCATCGGACCAATGTCAGGATCAAGTGTTCGCGTCTTAAGATTGATTGACAAGGCCTCCATGACTTCAGTCAATTGCAGATTCCGCTTCGCCGCCACGAGCCAAACTAATGCTCGTTGAGCCAGCCGTCCTGACGGTGTCTCCATTTCGATCGCGAGGAGAATTCTCTTGTATGTTTCATCGAGTCCCTTGGGTAGGCTATCCAGGGCGTTGCGCACTTCTCTGCGGGTTACACACCGATCAAGTGTGTCGATCGAACACTGCACCCACCGAAACCTTCGACAGCAAACAGTTAGTCTCCATGTTTCATGTAGAAGAGGAGGACCTACATGCCGTCTGCCTTTTCACACAAGACCGAGCGAATCTCCGTCTTGAACCCAGGGTCGAGGTCCCTCAGCCGTTGGCGAGCGTCCAGTTCACGGGTGACATGTAACTCGATATCCGCATATAACTCGTCTGCCATGTCTTCCATGGACACGGACGGAAGATCAGAGAGCACATCCACAATGATGTGCAAGGGACGGCTAGAAACGAAGAGTCGTACATGATCTCTGATCATCATCAGCGCCTGTATAAGGTTTCTGACGTCCTTGCATTCATCGAGAGCATCCACGATGACCAGAGGCTTCTGACCTAGCAGGCTGGCAGCACGAGATGTGATACCAGCGAGCTCCTTTGCATTGCTGAGCGTTCCACCTCCCCATTCCTTCGCCTGAATCAAGTCGCCTAATACATTTTCGAGATTGGCAGAATGATCACGGAGGTGACGAAGCAGCTGAGATAAGATCGAGCGCATGACTTCCGCAGAGTTTGTCGATCGCTCGTTTCGAAAATCGCAATAGAAAAATGTAAGGATCTCTCCCTTGCGCCGACCCGGGTTCTTCAAGGAATCAATGACAAATGACCTGTGGGTAAAGTCAGCACCGCTGAATTGTATATGATGTTAACATACACCAGTACAGATTTACCTGCCCCGGCTGATTATAAGTCAGTGAAGGGCAGCTAGTGAAATTTCAGATGTCTCACGTTTGCCCCGCAACCAAAAAGACCCACTCTGGCCATCCCTCCACATTTTGTACTGCGTCGTGTCAAACAACCATTTGCATGTATCTTCTTGGCGAAGCGACAACGTAACATCGTGTTTTTCAGCGCAGTTTAGTCCGTCGAGCCACTTCAATGTTTCTTCAAGCTTCTTCTCTAAAGGGATGTCAGTATGATTGTGTCCAACTGAATGTCGATGAGAGGCACTACCTTCTTCCTCCCTCTGCTTGTCACTCTTTACCTCACGGCTCCTTTGTGTAACCACATGTCCATCCTGGCAGTGAACCGTCTCTTGCACAGTGGTACTAAGCAGCGTTCAGGCGATAGTCATTCGTCGAAACCATAATGCATACTCAAGGCTGGTCGGTGGGTCTTGGACGACGATGTTAGGTCCTCCTTGCTCTGCGTGTCCGCCTTGAACTCCGGGATCCAGTGGCACGAGAGTACTAAACATCAATTAGACAGTGGTCCTTCATTGTACCAAGACTTACTCGTCCACTTGGGTGACGATCGGTGACCTTGACTCGAGAAGGACAGACTCCCCTTTGACAGGATGGTCTCGAGATTGAGGTGGATGGTGATGCCTTTGAACGGCACTCTCGTTATTCCTAAGCAGTATTGTATTGTTTATGTTTTGACCATCCAGACGATGAAGTAACGCACCAGATCTCTGTCGAGAATAAAAGATGAAAACATCCTCTGTATGAATTAAAGATATCGACGGCTTCCTTGATTTTGTCCTGCGTGCCAGTGGTAGCCGAACCTCGAAACATCCTAGACATCCAAGAGGAAGTATTTTCCTTTTGTTGGAGCAAACTCTTCATTCGGCTGAGTGTGTCTAGGCACACTTGGGGTTCTTCCGTGACGACCCAATCTTGTATGCGGACGTCGACTGCACGACCTTCTTTAGGAACTGGTTTGTTCAGGATATCTGCGAGGCATTCACAAGCCACGGAGATTCTTCGCATGTCCTCTTCCAATTGAAAATGACAACGCGAGACACAATTGTAGTCCTCGCGATCGGCATAGTTGTTGGCAATAGCGACAACTTCGGATGAGGCAGATGCGATTTTGTAGAGAATCTTGCGAGAGCGCTCCATGAACTGATCTGCAGAAAAGAAAGTAGTGAGCGCTTGAGCGGCGACACTATTTGCGGTGCGAACAGTGAGTGGGAAGAGGTGGGAAGGTTAGGCGAGAAGTCACACGGAATGGTAAAGCTCTGAGTCCCAGTCGATGTCAGTCACGCCGACGGCAGCGCCGTTACATCTACATAGATGTTTAGAAGCTACTTCTCGGTGCCAAGATTCAAATTTCGTCTTCTTCATCCTCATCGTACTCGTCCTCTTCGTCCTCTTCGTCTTCCTCTCCATTGGCAGTCCTCTCCTGTTTCTCTTTCTGCCTCTGAATGTACTCGCGACGCCGTTCTTCAGCTTCCTCCCGAGTGAGGATTTCAAGTGTAGTCTTGCGAGACTCGGAAGTGATCTTGCCTTCACAATATCCTTGAAAGTATGACACGTCAAAGAAACGTGGGGGTACTTTTTTGTCCTCTGCATCATCTTCCTGCGAACAACCTGTCAGCACCGGTGTACGCATAAATAGGCTGGAACATAATCACTACAACGTCCCATTGGGCATGCTCGATGGGGGGCTTTTGTGAATTCATCAGTACAGTTGTAACACACGAGGGGTGGTTACCCGCTCACAGCGCCTCGAGCAAGTTTGAAAATGGGGAGATTGTTCGGAGTCTCCACACGGTGAAACATATCCCCGTCATCGCAAGTGATATGTACCGTCCATTCATCTGACAGTGCGACCAGTGAGAAAACCCCTTGGAAAATAGTGGCACGCGATCTGCATACCACCGAAATCATACGTGTAGACGATGCCGATTTGTGCGTTCGAGCACTCGCCGTCACTAGCGTTGTTCGCCTTGTTGTGTGTCCAGACACTCTCGAGAGTGACAGCCTTTTCCTCCATCGTTATCACCCCATCATACGGGTCTTTTACGCGCGTCACTGTGGGCTGCACGCGATAGATGGGCTGGTCTTCGGGCTCGAACCGTCTCCAGTGGTCGATCGCCGAGGGATCGCCCTGTTCGTAATCCTCAAGACGCCGTCTGCGACCACACGACTTGATCGTGCCGATCAGCGCTTCTGAATCATTGTCGTAGAGCACGACGTTGGGGAAGACCTCTGCACGGTGGAGATGTGAGTCACTCCATCCGAACATGTACTGGATCAACGTGTGGAGGTTGGCAAAGGTGAGCGTGAGCGGTAGTTGGACGATACGGAAGACCCTGAACCTGGCAAGCTGAAAACGGAGCTGGATGTAATCAGTTGTCTTACGGGGCGATGTGTAAGAGGCCCCGGCGCCGCCGACAAAACTCGAGTCGTACATGGTGGATAAGGTTATCGCGATTATCCTTGTTGCTGCATATGTAGTAGAGGTTATAGGACCTAGGTAGTACAGGTACACACTTAGCTCTCGGTTAGTCCCGTGAGCTACTGACCAAGTGCCTCATCATACAGAGTACAGCTATCAATTCGGGTTACATTCATTGTGAACGTTCGTCTCAATGCAAGCTTTGCAATCCTTCCAACACCTTCTGATACCGATCCGGCGACAAGGTCAATCGCTCTGGCTCTGACTGACCCTCCATGATTCGTTTGAGGGACCGCTCGTCCGTCACGTATCCGAGGAATAACTCTAGGAAGTCCCCATCGAGGAAGCCAACAGAGGTTGCTTCTAGATCACTCCGACCGGTATTGTTCTTTGGCGCACGGTATCTGGGAGATGTCAACAGTGTGAGTTCGCATGCAAGGGATTTGAGAAGACTCACTTTGAGTGGCTGACACCAGTCTTGTGTTCGTAAAAGGTGGATAAATTCCTTTGTAGAGCCGTCATATGGAGCGATAGGTCGTCGTCGGTCACATCAATTATAACACCGATTTGCCCAGCGGGGGTCACAAACAGTTGTTTAGGCACCATCGGGATGTCGAGCGGCACATCATGGGAGGCAAGGACACCTTCATAATGATGTCAGTACCCATTGAATTCGTAATATATTCGCGACGTTCGCTCACCAGGCAAAAACTTGTTCACGATATCACCCAGATAGTAACGACCATCTCGCTCGAGCGCTTTGTGTAATTCATTCACTTGCAGTCGGAATGAGAACAGATTATAGTCGCTCTAGAAGTTGATGTGAGCTTGGATCGTAGCCAGTCAGAGACCATATTCTCACATTTCCCCCAACAATGGTATTTTCGTTTAGCAGCTCCGCGCAAGTTGGCCACAGAGAGCCATAGTCCTTGGCAATGGGCTCGATTTTGGAACCATTGAGTTTCAACAGAGAGACCGAGGTTAACGCATCTCCGATTAACAGTCGGTCATTCAGAGATACAAGAGTGGTGATGAGATAATTGTGATTGAACGTCGAGGCCTCAGTCATCGAGACCTGCTTCTCTGCCTCTTCAATCTTACATACAACGACCTAGAAAGAGGGTAATCAACATATGCTCGCAGAAACTCACGACCACACCCACTGAGCTGTTGACAGCAGCAAGGATCATGTTTTGCCTCGAAACGATTGCGTATACGCAACCCTTGACTATTACGGACGCTATCACCACCAGGGACGCCTGCGAACCGTTTGGTTGTAAGAGCACGAGCCTCCCTCTTGAAGGCTCCAGTTCTCCCTCGTCGTACGACGTGATACCCACGCACAGCAAGGACGTTGACATATCCGACAGGGTAGCCGTGAAGGCATGCAGAGATGTTACTTCTTCACCTTGTTCAACCTCAAATTCACCGAGTTCTGCGAGAGGAAAAGTGTCAGTTTCTTTCTCACACAATCTGAATCACTACCAACTTCCGAAAGAGGTATGATTGAACACTTGTACCGTGGAACTGAATGTCTCTGGCTGCCCGATCTGAGCAGGTGTTGGCCGCGTGCAGGCAACAGCAAAAATCCCACAGCTCGGGCTGTGAACAATGCGACGTGGGGAGTCATAACCCAGAGGGATCTGTACAGTGATCAGGGAAGGATTGAAGGTCATGAAGTTGCAGCATACCGATCGGATATGGAGTTTGTCGAAGTTTGCCACTGCTCCAATAACAAGTGCATCCGGGCTAGCCAGAACTACCGACGAGGGATACGCTATTGTGTTTAATTCAGCAGCCGCGCTAATGTCCTGTATGCGCGTCAGTATTGATATCATCACGAGGAAGCCAATGCCTACCTTGAGCATTAGAGGTGAATGTTGTAGACGATCTCTTTCCCAGAATAATATCGATGTTCGATTCCCGCAGGCAAATACTGTCGAGCGGCCCCTGATACGGCAAGTATGCATCGTCACAGGAAGATTACCAATAGACATCAGCTTCTGGTCTCCTAGTGTCCCTTTCTGGAATGGGAAAGTCGCAAGAGAACCATCGACGAGACCGATAAGAAGGTGGGGGTGTGAAGGTGGCTCGGGCCTTCCTCCGGGTTCCCCAGTGAAGCTGTATAGCAGCAGTGACCGTGGAGCTGCCGGAAGCACGCTAGTTACACAGACATCCTTCATAGTCCCGTCGCGCTCGAGAGAAAGAATCTTGACAATGTTCGACATCCAGAATCCGACTGCGATATTCACGGCATACGACTTGGTACTGTCGAGGGGTAGACATGTCACAGCTGAGATCTCCGCGGTGCAGTTGAGCGGCGGGGGTTCTATAAACTCTCGTTTCCGCTGCCTCACGAAGCGATTCCCATCGAGCTTGAGTAGGACCAATCTGCCATGATTGAGGGCGATGACGACTTGACTCGCATTGATGTCGGCAGCTACGATTTCCCTGTTTGCCCAGCTCGCGGTATCACCATCAGAGAATTTATCCAGCGTCCAGAGATCGCCTATTCGAGTGTACACTCTCAAGCCAGGATCGTACTCCAGCAAGAGTACTCCCTCAGGAACGACCTGTACGACTAAAGAGGAGTCGACGTACGGCGGTTGGGACCCTGGAATTCGCCGTTGGATGTTGGAAGCTGCCAACGTCCGAGATGACAAGAAACCCATGTCAGAGCCTCCGACGCTGGAAACCATATTCCCCTTGTCGCCCTCGAAACGAAATACGTGGGTCTCTTGAAAGGTTGACACTACGATATGAGAAGTTGTCCTTGTGCAAATGTCAACAATCGATGCCTTTCGGTGACGACGTATACTCACTGATCGCTGTATTTTTCGCGCAACGACCAAATACGGTCGGCAGCAGATATACCGTGCAAGGCTGCAGCCTCCCGAAAGTCTGCACCGCTTTTAACAACTTTGAGTGAACCTGTATTCCGTCCCCCGGAACACGTAACGATTTCATTCTGTACGAGTATAAATATTACCATTACTCCGAATCCAAAAGAAATGGCACGTACCTGACCAGTACCATCTATATCGGTGAGGATTCCATCGACAATTGGTGCGAGGTTATTAAAGCTCTCCAGTTCGATGAGGTAACTACCATTGCCATTGACGATAATCCCTCCCTCCTCGTCAACCCTACTCTTGGTCGCCAAACTGAAATCTTTGGGCTTAACGGTGGGAATAAACGCAGGAATGGGTAACGTTGGGAAATCTAAGCTGGAAACGGGGGATGAAGTGATCTGCAGCAGCTGTGAATCGCCAAAGTGAGATCCGAGATACACCACTTGATTCGTCAGATATGTCAAAGTCATCGGAGAGGATGCCTGAATTTGTGGGTTAGTCGTGGCTAGAAGCCGAGGAATGCTACATACTTCTCCCAGAGCAACGAGCGTCAAAACCGTCCCGTTGGTTCTGTTGACATGCAGAGCTGCAAGTCTCCCGTATTTATCGCCTATCATAAACTTATCGTTCTCTGGTGTCAGCGGGCATAAGCTATCACATGCAAAAGATGTTATTTTCGATCCTCACACCTTCGACCGTAGAAGTGAGACTCACGCAGTGACTTCAGACCATGGCCAAGCAATCGCCGCTCGCGCTTTCTTTTTCTTCCATTCCCGTTCTTTCTCTTTTTGCTTTGCATCCGCACTTTCTTCAACATTTCTGCTCTTCTTCTTTTTCTCCGTACGGCGGCTTTTGCGGACATTTTGTTCCAGAGCATCACCAGAAGCTAACTCGTACAGTAGGATCTTGCGCCCACCAACGACTAGTATTCCACCTTCACAATCAATGTCGCCGTTGCGATTTTCGATAGAAGGGACGAAGATCAAGCGCGGCGTCTGTTCTTCGATAGAGAACCACTTTCCAGTAAGTTGCAGAGGAGGAAGCAACTGCGATGGTGTAGGAGAAAGTTGAAGGTCGTCGATTTGAATATCGCGCGCGAGAAGTTGAAGACGTTGCTGGAAATCAACGTGTAGCATAGCAAGCGTGTATGAGGTAGAAATGAAAGCGAGACCGAGAAGATTCAGCTCTAGAACACTGGCATGAATACCCTTTGTTAGCCAGACTCTACGTGTTGGTAAGGAAATTGAATGCTGACGACGCATCAGAGTCTCTTTCGTAACCACCTTCTTCCGTCAGAACGACGATCTTGAGCTTTCCCTTGTAAACGCTTACAACGGCTACCGCCCCTGAGGGATCCACGAGCACGTCGTGGCAGAACTCTGCTGGTCGTCCATCTCCCTGGAATAGAGGGAGATGGGTGGTTACGGTGAGGTATTTCTCACCAGATTTGGAGGCCGTGTACAGTAAGAACACGAGCTCAGGTTCTGGGTGATCGGTGAGTACCAACAAGCTCACGCTAGTGGTGCGCTGTTAACCCGTTATTGACAGAACGTCTCCGCTACGAACATGACATACCACGTCGGGGACGGATTTTATCGCTCGTATCCTGCCCCATATCTCGATTCCAGTTTCATAGTGAAGACCTTCCGGTTGCAGAGAGTAGACGTCCACTCTGTTCAGTTTGGCCACGACAAGAAACTCGGAACCGTTCGCATCAGAGAGCGTGCATTTGAGAGAATCGAGGACAGACGATGGTGGATAGAATGTAGATACGAGTTTCATAGAGCGGTGTGAGTATTAGAGTAGTAGAGAGCTTAGCTAAGTCGTACTACTTGACCGTATACATTCATGTCGACGTCAGACATTCACCGATTCGTGCGCGACAATTGTCTCAAGTTTTTCGGTCTCGCACAGAGCAGCATCGTCGATTTTATCATCGCTTCGGGTTCGTCTTCAACTATCTTCACCAATCTTTCGTCTCATCCTTGTCGCTAGCGTCATCCTCAAAATCACCCGAGGCCCTCCTTGCATCCCTGACTGAATCAGGTCTCCCAAACACCTCTGACACACATGCGTTCGCAAACGAGCTCTTTCAACGCGCGCCCCGGAAGTCAAAACACAAACAAGCCGGCGCCGTCGAAGCCGCTCGTAAAGAAGCCGAACGGGCGGCCCGCGAGCTGACGGCCAAGCAGTACGGCTTTTTGCTCGACGAACGTGATTCGAACATGGATGTCGCCGAGTCGGTGGACAAGTCAAAGCAACGTACTGGGAGAGAGCGACGCCTTCGCAAACGCGAGCTCAATACCAAGCAGTGGGAGAGCGATGAAGAAGATTCAGCGCGGAAGCGGCATAAAACGGACGCATCAGCATCCCGGTCCCGGTCTCGCACTCCCCCAGACGATGCACAGCTGGACGTTTCGGAGATCGAGGATACAGAAGTTCGCAAGGAGAAAGACCGTATCGAGGACCTCAAATCGAGGGACGAATTCGCCGAGCGCGTACGCCAGCGGGACCTCCAGAAGACGAAGAAACTTGTTGAAGATCGTTCCTCCCGTACGTCAGGTCCTGGCGCCGCCGATGCAGCTGTCCGTCGACAGCTGGCCGATGACCCACAAGCACGTTCCCAAGCACTCCCATCTCTGCGTGTCCACTCCCGTCAGGAATACCTCACAAAACGCGAAATACAACAAATCGAGCTCTTGCGTAAAGAAATCGCAGACGACGAAGCCCTCTTTGCCGGTATGCGGATTTCCAAGCGGGAACAACGCGAATTGGAACGGAAAAAAGAGCTTCTACAGCTCGTCGAGGAACGCCTCAAGATAAATGACAAGTGGGAGGGTTATCAGCTCCCAGAGGACTACTTCACAGAACAGGGCAAAATCGATAAAAAGAAGAAAGAAAACGTTTTGTATCAGCGATATGAAGAAGCCAAACGCAAGGACGACCAATTCGTAACTGATGTCGACCAATGGGAGGCCAGTCAGACAAAGCATAGTACGTTCAAGACCGGCGCGATGGACAAACAGGAGGTCGTAGATCGTTACGAGTACGTCTTCGACGAGAGTCAGACGATTAAATTCGTCATGGACCAAACCTTGAAAGGCGAGGGGATGAGCGAAAAGGACAAGCTTCTCCAACGACAGATCGAAGAAGCTGAGCAGCGGAGTACGTATCATGACCCATTCCCGTATCGGTTCTCATCGTTTGTCACACAGTCAAATCAATCGACGAAACCCGCAAGTCTCTCCCAATTTATACCTATCGCGAGGAACTACTGGACGCGATTAAAGAGCATCAAGTTCTGATCGTAGTGGCCGAGACTGGTTCTGGAAAGACAACGCAACTACCGCAATATCTACACGAGGCGGGCTATACCGCCGGTGGTTTGAAAATTGGGTGCACTCAACCCCGACGAGTAGCCGCGATGTCTGTTGCTGCACGTGTTGCAGAGGAGATGGGCACCAAAGTTGGCTATGAAGTGGGGTATTCCATCCGTTTCGAGGACTGCACAAGCGACAAAACGGTGCTCAAGTATATGACGGATGGTATGCTCATGAGAGAATTCTTGACAGAACCGGATCTCGCAGGATACTCGGCACTCATAATTGACGAAGCGCACGAGAGAACGCTTAGTACGGATATTTTGTTTGCCCTCGTCAAGGTGCGATGATGACCTCATTACTATTTTTCGTAGGCTGATCGAGTGCAAATAGGACATTGCACGATTCCGACCTGAACTTCGGCTGTTGATCTCGAGTGCTACAATGGATGCCGAAAAGTTTAGCGAGTATTTCGATGGCGCTCCTGTGTTCTACGGTGCGCAAGTTTCAACTCAACTTTCTATAGCGGTAGTTGTTCATACTTTGCAGTACCCGGACGTCGATACCCAGTTGATATCCATTACACTCCTCAACCGGAAGCAAACTACCTTCATGCTGCCATCACAACCGTCTTCCAGATCCACACGACACAGCCGAAAGGCGATATCTTGGTTTTCTTCACTGTGAGTCCGAATTTGTCACGCTTCATCTATGTGCCTCAACATGTTTCTCGTTTAGGGCCAAGACGAAATCGAAGCCGCTCAAGAGAATCTTCAGGAAACAGCACGTGCGCTTGGAAACAAGATTGCCGAACTTATTATCTGTCCCATCTACGCGAATCTCCCATCTGACATGCAAGCGAAGATTTTCGAGCCCACACCCCCGGGTGCACGTAAGGTTGTCCTGGCCACTAACATCGCCGAGACGAGCATCACGATTGAAGGTGTAGTATTTGTGATCGATCCGGGATTCGTGAAGCAGAACGTATACAACCCGAGAACGGGTATGAGCTCGCTTGTCGTTGTGCCCGTGCGTCCAGGATACTATGACCCAGGATATCCATCGTGCTGACCTCATCTTTCAGTGCTCGAGGGCTTCTGCAAACCAGCGTGCCGGGCGTGCCGGTCGTGTAGGGCCAGGCAAAGCTTTTCGGCTGTATACGAAATGGGCCTTCGCGAACGAACTGGAAGAAAACACCATACCAGAAATTCAACGTACAAACCTCGGCATGACTGTTCTTGTTCTCAAGTCCTTGGGGATCAACAACTTTATGGAATTCGAGTTCATGGATCCACCGCCCGGCGAGACGCTCATCCGTGCACTTGAACTACTTTATGCGCTAGGGGCGTTGAATGACAGAGGGGAACTAACGAAACTTGGGAGACGCATGGCAGAGTTCCCGGTGGATCCTATGCTCAGCAAGGCGATCATTGAGAGTGAAAAATATGTGTGCACAGACGAGGTGAGGGTATTTTGTCTTTTGTACGGGATGGGTACTGACTTTTGACAGGTCCTGACGATCATATCGATGTTGTCGGAATCCTCTTCTCTTTTTTACCGTCCCAAGGACAAGAAACTCCATGCCGACCAAGCCCGGCAAAACTTTGTTCGTGCTGGGGGTGACCACT
The DNA here is from genome assembly GCA_038088775.1 of Boletus barrowsii. Taxonomy (NCBI): domain Eukaryota; kingdom Fungi; phylum Basidiomycota; class Agaricomycetes; order Boletales; family Boletaceae; genus Boletus; species Boletus barrowsii. The sequence goes on along the minus strand of JBBPJP010000411.1, from coordinate 8,903 downwards.
TTACCTTGTTGAACGTCTGGGAGCAATGGGCCGATACCAACTACTCGCAACAATTCTGTTACGAACAATTTTTACAATTCAAGAGCCTCAGTCGTGCGAGGGATATCAGGGATCAGCTCGCGGGCCTGTGCGAGCGCGTCGAAGTAGTCGTGAAGAGTAATCCCAACTCGAACGATATCACCCCCATCCAAAAGGCGATCACCTCTGGCTACTTTTACAACGCGGTGCGCCTTTTTTCCCCGCGCATGCGAGGTCGTCCTGTATTCGAGACGATGGGCTGACGTGTCTTTTGCGCTTTTTTCCAGGCACAGTTGCAAAGGAGCGGCGACTCGTATCGGACGCTCAAGACGAACCAGACGGTGTACATTCATCCGTCGTCGAGCCTTTTCCAGCATCAGCCGCCCGTGAAGACAATACTGTACTACGAGCTCGTGATGACGTCCAAGTCGTACATGAGGTGCGTCTTAGTGTTTCGCGCCGGTGTGTCTCCACGCTGAAGCGCCCGTTTTGACAGGCAACTGATGGAGATCAAACCCTCGTGGCTGATGGAGGGCGCGTCCATTTTGTTTCGTTACGTGCCTAGGCTCTTTACTAACTCGCTCCTAGTCGCACCACATTACTTCAAGGCTGCGGATCTGGAACAGTTGACGACCGGGGAGAAGAAAATGCCAAAGACATCTGGCTATTCTGGCGCTGCTACGAGCAGCACGTCATAATCATGGTTGGTACTTTCGGCTTCCTCGAGATGCATTGCTTCGTTTATACACTGTAGTCAAATGTAATTGTAAGGTGTACCTGTTACTCTGCGTGGCCCTCGTGATTCAAACCGGATGCATTTTCGCCAGACCAGTCAACTTGCACGTATCATACACGAATGGGCAAGATACAAAGCTTATGACTGCGATACTACTATTTTCACCATCAGGATTTATCGTGCCCAGCTTGACTCTTTGATGAGGTCGCGAAGGCCCTTGGCCTCCTCGTAATAGTCAACTGAGCTCATCTTCGAGACGCCATATCTCAAACGCGTTTGGTCCTGTACGAAGGATGAATACTATCCTAAATCCTAAAGCTAAAAAATTGCCTACTCACATTGTACGTATCTTGTTTGGCACGGCAACTGAAATTGAAAGTCTTTCCGGCCGACTGCGCCATGAGAGCGTTATAATCAGACTCGTTGCGCTCCTTGACACAAATTAAGTCAATGATTGTACACCACAGCGGGTGCTACTTACCTTGATCTCCATGATCTCGTCTGCGGTTTTCCCAAATACCGCAAGACCGGCGTCGTTGAACCCTTGCAGCCACAGTTGGCCAGACCAATCCGCTACTGCCATTGACATGACGTATCTGGGCAGAACGAGTCAAGATCTTAGCGTGGACATAAGAACGTGTATAGGACATACCGATATTCTGGGCGCTCATACGTCTTATCACATTTCTCACATCGCCAGCCATCACCGATATCAGTGACTTTCTTGCTACAACCTTGCGTAGGACACGCGGGATATGCGATGTTTTCACCCTTGATGTGCATGACCGTGGCACGTGTAGAGAAGATATCAGTCTTGTCAGACATCCCGAGCTGTGATTCTTTGACGTCGCTCAGGTGACGCATTTCATTGCGGTTGAAGCCACCGAACGACCCTCCACCAGCTAGCATCGTGTTTGATTGTGATTGGAAGGTCTTCTCTGCTCCAAAGCCGTCATACCAGCCACGGAGCAGATGGGCCTCCTCAATATCCGGTGAAATTGACATGTAGCTCGAAGAGAGCATTGAAAGGGACCGTCCTGGGTTTGGAATGTAGCGAGCGCGATGGATGGAGCTATAGGCCTACCTCCGAAATCTCCAACTTTGACACCTTTGAATGCGACAACGGGAAGATCATCAGCTGAGAATGTTTCTGCCTGTCTCCCCCAGATGGTCATTCTGACGGAATAGAGCGACTTGTCAACGATGGTCAGGTCGCGTTTCGCCACCTTGAATGATGCTTAGACAATAAGATGACCCAGGAAGTAGTACTCACTGATTTATTCGTTGCTTTGGAGACAACTTCTCCGAGAGGCCCAACTTCTTTAACGATACCGATGACATCTGTTGTCGTTCGGTCACCTGAATAACCCCATCCCACTAGGTGTACGCACCACAGGTTGCATCTTTTTGGAGGGATTCCAGAGTGGCCAATGAGATAAAGTTGTACTTGATCGTCGGTAAATTGGTTGTGTCGACACACTGCGACGTCGATTAGCTAACGCAAACCCCGTTGCTGATTGATGACTAACCTCTTCAATCACAGTGTTCCTTTCCAAGGTCATCTCGTAGTCGTTCTGGACGTTGGAAAACTTTTTCTTGGCAAGATTGACACGGCCTCTGGAAATGTAGTAAACCTTGCCTTCTTCCAACTTGTCGTAAAGCTCGTCCACGGCTGCGTTGAAACCAGTTGCACGGATCTCGCCCGTCTCATCCATCAAAGTCACGCTGAACAGTTTTCCTTCCCCACGCTGATTGGACCAGGTCCTGATGTCGGCTTTGTGAGTGACACGAGCCTTGACGGTCCAATTGTTTTGATAGGGACTGAGGCCTTCGATAGGATATATGGATCTGCCCTCCCCACCGCTAGCAGCAGGGCGAGCTGCGGCTGGTCGGCTGGAGGAAACAACGGGGCGGGAAGCCGAGCTCGTTGACGCCTCAGGGGTCTCGGTGGCTGTGCTGGGAGGGGGCATAGATGAGGAGGGAGCTGAAATCGGATCGCCGATTTTGTCTTCCTCCTTGGAGACGACCTGGAGGTCAAGGATGATGAGGAGTCTAGAAAGATGTGAGCGCGACTGTCAGAGCCGACAAGAAAGTTCAGACTTTTTATCTTGCACAAAGTTACACGTGAGTTTGTCGATGACAACGATGGAGTTTTTAATGATTTCTCCACGGGAGACGAGGTCGTTGAGCTGTGTGGCAAGCATGGCCTGGACGAAATGGACACCATCCGAGAAGATGATCCGGTACCTGTCGATGGCTGCTGCAGCGCTCGACGTCTGGTTTACCTTTTTGATGGAAAGTAGTTGGACGGTGTAGCCCGCACCGAGCCCGTCGACTTCGTCCGGGGCTGCCTCGCTGAGCCGCGCGCAAACGCCTGCTGAGAGTTGCTGTTGGGACATGGTGGATGAATAGAGAGAAGCGATGTCGCGTCGCGTTATTTGTTTGTTTACATATTTGACCCGCTTTGTTCGGTCCCGACCATGTCCTACACCGCGCTACTGAGCCATCTGCACAGACCATCCTCCACGTCGCCACCGCCGTTGCCGACGCTCCAGGGCCTCATCGTTCATCATCTCTCCCAGCTTACACCGTCACCAACACCCCTCGCCGCAGCAATCGTCAGCAGCCCGCTCTTCCGTCCATTCTCGTTCGCCAAGCTTGACGCGCTTAGCATCTCCTTCCGTCATGCTGTCCACGCAAAACTTCGGCTCTTGAAGGACGAGCCAAGTGGTTTGTTCTTGCCGAGTCTGAACGCGCGGTTGGCGAACTGGTCGACTTCCCTGCTCAAGGGTTTCGAAGGGGGTCATGCGATAACACGCCTCGCTTGCTGCAGTGGGCTCCTTTTGGGGCTCGATGACATACTCCTAAAATTACCCGCAAAACAACCAGATGTAAAGTCCAGTGTAGAGGATGAACTAATTCTCGCATTCGCAGACGTGATCGACCTTTTTATCTCGTCTGATTCTTGGGGAAAGCAATTCCAACCCATCACTGAGGTGGGAGGTGCGATAATCGTCCCATGAGTGCGTATTCATGCTGAACATGTACGCAGAGGATGCCCTCACGCTCCCTCTCATTATCTCGTCCCAAGCTCTACTGGTTGTCCCACCGGACAAACTCGTCGCGCTACCGTTACAAGTGCGTGACGTCATGCCTATGCCTTCTGCCTTGCTAACATGCCTCGCTAACATTAGCAAATGCTGAGTCTTGTGGTCCGGGCTATAACCCAAGCATTTGTCCACGGAGCCTTCATATCCGCGTTTTCCTCGCATACAGAATCTAATCCCGAGCTCAAAGTATCCATCAAGGTAACACCGATGTGATAAACTGATACGGAGTGGGTTCCTGATCCCTGTTTACCAGCCGGAGGCACCCATCCATGGAGAAATCAATGCAGTAGCATCCTCTCATGCGATGGTTCACATGGGCGCTCTCTCGAAGCTGTGCTCCAGGTGTATCTCATTATATGTTGACTATCGACCCAAACTTGCCCTTCCCCCGGTCCACGAGACATTTCGTGCGCTAGAAAGCATGGCAAGGAAAGTCGAGGCTGGATGGCTAAGTAGTGGCTTAGCTGAGGCGAATGAAGAGTCGATAGGTATGCATTCATTCTGGGTTAACACATCATCTCACCTCCAGGTAGCCCCTGAGACCCAACCGCTCACCACATCTATCTGGACAATCCTCAAGAACCTGCTGTTTTGTACAATCATGATAACGGAAGCGGGCCTCTCGACGTCAGTCTATATCCCACCGGCGTTCAGTCATTCGTCTGCAGCGCTTGCGCTTATCACACTACGCACATTTTCTCATTTGGCTTTTGTGATCGAGAAATTTGGTGGTGCTGGTCATGGAGCGTTTTCAGAACTCAAGAGGGGTTTCTATCTCGCTCTCGATGTCCTTGCAAACAATGCAGACGAAAGCGAGCAATTTGTCAAAGGCCTGTGTGACGAAATCTGGTCCAGCGGTTTTACGTCGACTCACCCAGTGCAACGGGCAAAGAAAGCTTTTGCCTTGAGTGCGATCGAGCAACTCGTCCCCGTTCTAAGCCCGACGACGATTCAAACCACTGCTTTACCGTTTTGTTCCCCGTAAGTTGAACGTTCGGAATCTGCAGGTGACTACTCATGTCTTCTTTTCAGACATCTGTCGGATTATGAACACCGAGGGGAATTTGAGTCCGCTCACAGTGTTGTGTTGGCCATCTTCTCGTCGCGCTCAAAGCGGGTTGTGCAGGACGCCTCGGCGCGCTCGGATGATCCGCTTGTGTTGGGCTCTGCATTCACCGAGAGAATGGTTCCATTCTACCTTCAGTGTCTACTAGAGGTAAGTGCCACTATTCTCGTATTTTGGGATCAATCTCATTGTCGCACAGAACTCTTCCGATGGGAGGTTAAATGTATCTCAATTATGTCTCCCATTCGCCGTCCTTGTCAAGAGTGCGTCTCTAACCCGAGATCCTGCGCTTGCATGGTTTTGTATCAGCTCGGTCCTTGCAACAACCAAAGAGCTGTCACAAGACAGCGAGCGACGACACCGGTTACATTTAGCTCTCGTGTCGAGTTTACCCTCTCTACCTCTCACGCTACTTCCGCAAGCATTGTCAGCAGTAAAGGACGTCATTGATTGCACGACCAATGATGCGAAGCGCAAAGAACTCGTGGAAGCGCTGTTCCGAGAGATTGTGGAAAACGTTGGGGACGCGGAAAAGGAGTATGCCATTCATTGGTGGAATGAGCGACGCGCCGAGTGGTCGGGTGCTTCTGTCCATGACGGGGACCGCTCGGGGACAAAAGGCTTGGAGACCGTGTCGCGGTTGTGATCCTTCAACACAGGGCCATCTACTCTTGGCGGTCGAAAACCTTCCTTGGCAAGTCGTTGTCCACAATGACACCGCTCTCCCGTTTCTGGAATGGTCCGTGAGGTGGTGTTCAACCCCGGGTTTGCCATGATTCAAAGTGGGAAGAGGAATTGGATTGCGCGTGGTGCATCAGATGTAGGGTGGGCCAGACGGCTAAAGTTGAAAGGCAAGGTCATTAAAAACCACTTGTACTAGACAGACTTCAGCGCCTGTGTTCATGGCCATGCCTCACGAATGTGTGTGATCAATCCTCTCATTCATGTTGTCAACTCTACTAGGAACTAGTAGGATGGCTACGGAGCCGCGTCGATAAGCTCACTCGATCTTCGCGAATGCACGAAAAATAGAATGCTTTCGTCAACATCATGCATTTTAGGTCCTCTCGGATGAATTCCTGGACTGCTACATAGCTCCGCGGACGGTGAATGGACGGCCACGTTTTGTAAACGCACTTTCGAGAAGCCTCACAGTGACTCCGTTTGCAAGAAACGCTCACTAAGCTTGCGCTTCCCCCATCGTTAACCCCTTCATTGGTAGACGACACGTTTAATGTAAATGGTGTCTCACTTCCGAGTTCTCCTTTGTCCCCTTGGTTCAGGCGCGCTGTTTTTTTGCTAAGGATCAAGCCATCGATAAACTCATTTCCATCGGCACCGAGCTGGGAGTCCCATATGTTTTTCCGTATGTATTTCGAGTTCAAGTTTCAGAGTGATATTAACGCCCGACTCAACACTTATTCGGATCCGCGCTCGCCATAGCCACAAGGAATCACCCTGCCGCTCCAAGGGGCTGAGAGTCTTCGGCCTGTATTTTTTCGAGTTAATTTCAGAGTCAACACCCTGCCAGTGATTCGACAATTGTTCGGATCCTCTCTGGGGCAGCTAGTTACAAACTATCTGATCGTTGGTCTTCCGTTGAGCATGCGAACGGACTGGTGCAGAAAAGGTCATTTACCTTCGTAATATACCATGCATGTGTACAAAGAAACAGCTAGTGTAAAATTCCTTTCCAACTTGAAGGACAGTTAAAATTTAAAAAAGTGTAGAAATCATCGTCGTTCAAATATTTGCAAGTACCGATACGCTGCCTAGGGAAGACTCAACTGCCTTGAGAGTCAGTCCAAGTAAGGAAACTATAGTGTCCAAGTGCTCACCTCGTCATGATTTACGAATGCTTGACCCGCTTGGCGGGGGGTAGCTCAGGGCTTTCCGACCTTGCGCGACGATCCGATAGCATGCGCCTCATCTCGCTTTGAACAGATGGCGGTGCCAGCGCAGCCGCTGAGAGGAGATCCTCAAGCGACGGCTTTTCCACCGACCCCATGGAAAGCAGGTATTTCACTACATCGACTTTCCCCTTCTTGATTGCAACCTGCAGCAGTGTGTCTCCTTCTGCATCGGGCGTATGAGTGTCGCAACCAGAGGTAACAAGGGTTTGAACGATATAGCGACAACACACAGAGTTTTGATCACTCTGTATCGCAGTCAATAGGATGTCGAGGGGAAGAGGGTTGTTCAGGGAGAGGAGATACTTGATGGTTTTGACATTGCCTAGGTCGACGGCGTTGTGGAGCGGTGTTTCCCCATTACCGTTGGGTACGGCGGGATCAGAACCACATCCGACGAAAAAATCGACAGCCGCAAGAGTATGACTATCGGCATCTTCATCGAATGCGGAAGAATAGAGTCTTGTTGCGAGATGTAGCACGGTATCTCCATTCGATGCCTTCGTCAGGACACTCGCCCCTTGGGTAATAAGATATCTTGCGACAGAAACGTGGCTTCGTTCAAGAGCAATATGAAGAGGAGTTTCTCCACGAGAGTTGGCTTCGAGGGGATCACAACCATAACCAATCAGTAATTTCGCAACCTCCTCGTGGTTCCAGTTCAAGCACCGCAATGCACTGTGGAGCACAGAGTCTCCGTCGTTAGCGTGTGCGAGAACATCGACCCCGTTTTCAACCAGAAAGCGAATCATAGATGCCGTATTCCAGCGCGACCGGGTATGGTCCAATGTGACAAGTAGGTCAGGAGGCAGGGTCGCACCAAAGGTAAGGAGATATCGTACAGCAGAAATGTGGTTGTGCTGGACAGCAATATGAAGAGGAGTGTTTCCGCGAGAACTGGCACCCAGAGGATCACAGCCAAGGCTGACCAGGAGTTTCACAACTTCCAAAATACTATCCTCATCATTGGTGCACCGCAACGCGACGTGAAGTAGAGAGTCTCCGTCGTCAGTATGTGCGAGAACATCGACACCGTTTTCAATCAGGAAGCGAACCATGGGCGTTGTGCTCCAGCACGACCGGTCACGGCTCAATGTGACAAGTAGGTCAGAAGGGAGAGGGGCGCCAAGGGAAACGAAGTATTGTGCAACAGAAATGCAGCCCCGTTCGACAGCGATGCAAAGGGGCGTTGTTCCGAGAGCATTGGTTTCGAGAGGATTACAGCCATAATCTACCAGGACTTTCACTACATCGCAATTGTAGACGGACTGCAACACGATAATGTGGAGCGCAGAGTCGCCGTCGCTATCGTACGCGAGAACGTTGACTCCATTTTTGACAAGGAAGTGGACCATGCGTCACTGTGAATAGTAAAGCCGCTGTAGATTAGTGTCCAATTCAATGATAATCAGCATCAACGTCGTTAGAAATCAGCATCTGTCACTTATAATCATGTCAAATCTTGGCGCTGATTCACGACATTTAGTGTTTTAGCAACTGATACATAGTGCAATTCTCAGATAGTACATAGCATCAATTTCCACATCAAACCAATCTATTGGGTAGTACGAGTCGAATGTGAGTTTACTGTAGTACAAGTGAATAAATCTCGGTGGTATGCAAAGTGTCCGCGAGTCCACAGTCTCGAGTCTGCGACTTGCCTCCGGCACCGACCCGGATGTAGCGACAACGCGGGATGCGATACCGGCGGTGCGTGGCACAGACCGCTTTTTCAGGCTTGGATATGCTCCGACCCACGTTCCCGCGGGTGCATACTGCCTCTGGCAGTGAACCGCCTGTTCGAGCGTCGTCCAACATGGGTTTCTTGTGCTCACGGAGTGTCATGGACGCTTGCGGGGCAAGGGTATCCATGTTGGCGCCCACGCTTGCACCCCGAGAGGACGACACCTTTGTGAGAGTCCACCCCACCGCCGTTGAGGACCGAGAGGAGGCTGACAGTGTGAGCGAGCCAGTCGTCCATGTTCACGCGCGCGGACGCAGATTTTCGAGGGTTTGCTGCCTTTTCGAGCTGCGAAAAAAAAGGTTTTTGAGAGGAATTGAAC
>JBBPJP010000410.1:0-24378 GCA_038088775.1 Boletus barrowsii | reverse complement strand
AGCAAAGCGGACGTATAGGGAGATCGTATCTCCCCGTCGGGCCTGCGAGGGCTCAGTTGGGCGGGAGTAGGGGTTACGCTACGCTAGCGCGTCGACCCGCAGTCCCAAACGGTAGTCGAGGGTATGCTACTCACGCACCTGTGCCTTCCACCGAACCGAAGCGTGTCGCACTCATCGGAGCACGCGGATACACTGGTCAGGCGTTGACTTCCTTGTTGAATGCTCATCCGTACCTCACCCTCTCACACGTTTCTTCTCGTGTCCTTGAAGGATACCCACTTGAGGGGTATACCAAATCCCCAATGGCACATACAAATCTTTCGGTCGAGGATGTCGAACGGATGGAGAAGGAGGGTGAAGTTGACGCTTGGGTAATGGCTCTCCCGAACGGAGTGTGCAAGCCCTTCGTGGACGCTGTTGAGAGAGGCTCGAAGGAGAGGCGAGGCGAGGGTAGTGTTGTCGTGGACTTGGGCGCGGATTACAGGTTCGAGGATGGTTGGACATACGGATTACCTGGTGAGGGGTCGTTTTCTTCTGCCTTGTAAAAAACGGTTTTGGGGTCTGTAATGTCAAGATTCTTTTTCATGTTCTTATGGCTCGCGTTATGCCCCATTAGAGCTGTACGGCCGCGCCGATATTCGCGCTTCCAAACGAATCGCAAACCCTGGCTGCTATGCCACCTCGACGCAACTCCTCATGGCACCTCTCCTTCCATACCTTGCTCCGCCTGCATGGCCCACCGTGTTCGGTGTCTCCGGGTACAGTGGTGCCGGCACGATCACCCAGCCAGGCGAAGCCGGAGCTCGCCCAGTCACACTACCCAAAGTAACGCCGGAGAGCCTCCAGTCCGGCGTTCGCCCCTACTCGCTCACAGACCACATCCACGAACGTGAAGCAGGTCATCACCTCTCGAAACTCCTTCACGTGCCGACAGGTTTCGCCGCTGTCGCCAACTCCAAGCCACACGTGCAGGTCGCATTCGTCCCGTCCGTCGCGTCCTTTTTCAGCGGCATCCTCAGCACGCTCTCGTTCCCGCTGTCCACGTCGACACTGAGCGCGAACGACATCGCCTCGCTCTACGCGTCGTACTACGCCGGCGAGCGCCTCGTGCGCATCCAGAAAGGCGTACCGGCGGTCAAAGACGTGCAAGGCCAGCACGGGTGGGTCGTCGGTGGGGTACAAGTGCACAGTGGACTGGAACGCGTCGTCGTGGTCGGAGGGTTGGACAATTTGCTCAAGGGGGCTGCGACGCAGTGTTTGCAGGTGCGTTGTCAAACGTTATTCGTTGTTTTGTTGTTTTATCTTTTTCCTGATGGTGGTGGGCTTGGACGGACAGAACTTGAACTTGGCGCTTGGGTATGACGAGTATGCAGGTATTCCGGTGGAAGGGGAAGCTGTATAGACGTTTGATCAGGTGATCTTTGTCGGTTCCGTGTGATTGGTTTCTGGACCCTCACGCGACGAAAATGAACAAGCACATATGTACAGTACATATATATAGCCTCGTAGCTCGTCCCAATAACTACACACATATTTAGTGAATGTTACATTTTAGTTCTGGGACAGGGGGTATTGACTGGCTGGCAGTTTCTCCGATACTATCGGTAGACGGTGATGAGCGACCGGGGGCCCGTAGTGAGGGCGCCAAGGGCGTCATTCAATCTCCATTGTCTATGAAGATGCTTGTGAGTTGAATCCCATCGCTTTTCGTAGTCATGTTATGTAGCTCGAGGTCGTTCCGGCGACACAACCGATAGACGAGCGTCACGATAACGAGGAGGTTACAGATGATGAGCGCAAGCGCCGTCTTGGAAGCAAATATCAAAGCAATGTGAGCAGATGAATCGAGATCGTCAAAAGGGGCCTTCACCTTGACATGGGCAAGAATGATAGAGGTCGTGGTGCAAGAAGGGAGGAAGAGGAAAACGGAATGTACGATCGAAATGAGGGTAATGCAGATCGAGGACGCGAAGGAAGAGACGAGCAATACGCGTTGGCTGTGCTCTATATTGACACCTCTCAAGGAGAAGATTGGCAGTGCCATAAGGAGAACATCAGAAATGACATCCGCTAAGGAGAATCGTGAGTATCCTGTATAAGCAGAGTGTGTCTACTGCCGGACTTACTGACAAGCTGGGAGGTTGCAACATGCTGACTCATAATACAAGAGCGAGCAACACAAGTGTACAACCTCTGGATGAGTGTGGCAATCCACATCATAACAAATGCAACTGCGGTTGCGTACGCAGAATGCCTAAACTGAATGCGGTGACTTGTAATCCTGATGATTGCGGTTATCATGCTCATGCGGGCGGCCCTACGTCAGGATCTCGCTGGAGCACAAGGAATAATAAGGTACAGGAAAACCAACCACAAACCACAGGCAAGTAGAACAGCGTCCATCCAGTAGGATGTTTCGACTCCCTCGAGGAGCACGTTGGGGGTGGAAACTAATTGATGGTGAGATGATCCATGGCTCATATGAGGCGGTAGAAGGGGGTAAACGCACCACCATGTGATCGCGGTACCATCCATACAGTAGCAAAACAAATGATGTCGATGAGAAGAGCGAATGTGGCCCAAACATCTTCCCACCAAAAGCGGGATATGTACCAGCGATAAAACGTCCTGAATGTGCCGGTAATCACAGCGAGGATATAAAGTATAGACACGACGACTGGTGAACATTTGAAATGATTTATGAAACGAACACTAGCAAGTTACCATGACTAACCTTGCTGGTTCAGCGTCCAGGTCATAACTTTATACCGCCAGCGGGGATGAGGGGAAGTGGTTTATGTTGGTAAGAGGGTGACTGTGGTGAGAGGTGTCGAAGAATGAGCGTTTCCGGAGAGAAAGAAAATAAGTATGTACACCCCGTGGGTGACGATTCGAAATATCATATATAGCAGTACAGTGCCTACCTCTTATGCAAAGACCCGTTAATAATGTTACCGCCTGAGAAATTTCTAAGTCATCGAAAACGCCCTGATTGGGGGACGGCTGAGGAAAAGGAAGATTTGACGACTGTTCTCGTAGTAGCTGTTACTGATAAGGAAAATGTGGTCATCTTTCGTGATCTGAATTCGTCGATTATGTTTTTCTTGACCCTGGAACTGAACCTAATCATTTAGTAAATTAGTAAATACGAGTAACTGAAATGGATAGCACCTTGACAGCTGTTATGCGAGTGAGCGAGCCCTCTCTTGGTTGATGACGCTCTACGCGTTGCTAAGACACCTAAAATGAGCACGGTAGTACTTTTTGGAGAGCATTGGAGAGTTTTATTTATTGTGCCAGCTCGTGGGGCGAGTGAGAAGTGGCCTTCAGGGTCATTAGATGTGCTGATGCGACAACGTACCTTGCCAACGCGGTCCCACTCATTCCCTGTGTGTCGGCGGGAAGTGGGAGCTGGCAGACGCGCTGGATGCAACGATACCTCCGTTCGCTGACTTGCTGAACCCGAAGGAGATTCCATGGAGGCTATGTTACCAACTTTCAAGGTTGGCGCTCTTCATCGTAGTCACTAAAAGGCGTATTACATGGGCAGTAACCGTGTGAGAATGCGCACAGATAACGATCATTCATTTCTGCAGGGGCATATGGCGATGGGCGCGTCGTGACACCGACGCGCTCATCGCCATATGCCCTTCACGTACCCAGGATAAGTTAGTGACCATGCGAAAAGGGAAGAGAGGGCGATTTGAGCAGTATCTCGTAACGTCCGTCCGACTTACATACCACATAAGTGAAATCACAAGTCCAAAGTGTTCCTCCACTGAGAAAGTGAAGACTGGGGAAGGCTGCCCCTGGAGAGTTTGGGTTATGCGGTTTGGAAAATAACGACACTACAACGTACCTCCCGGGTTATCAAAGAGGATCACCTCTACGAAAGCGTTGCTAGTAAAGACAGAAAACCTAAAACGACTGTGGTGTTCTTCATTTTCCTCTTGTCCACCGCTGTTGTGCAGGCCGAGTGAAGGTATGTACACAACATAATTGCACTGGGTCAGTGATACTATGACGAACTCGGACCATGTGGCTTAATCAGGTTGTTTCCCACGGTTATATATATCCAGCCAATCCCCTCTCTGTCCGGGACCCATCACTGTCAGGACTTAGGATAGCATGAGAGGTATGGAAACAACAAATTCAGACGAATTAAATATTCGCGGTCCGTCCGCCGAAGCACAGGACTGAAGAGACTTGTAGATATTTTCCCTTAGTGAGGTGGTCTGGACTCCAGAATGTCGATCGGTAACATTTTTTCTCACCTGTTTGGTCATGTGTTCCATCCGTTATAACTTATCAGCGACCTGACGAATCAGCTTCTCCAGCCAACATGACAGGCCGTGTCTTCAAGGTGCATTAAGGGAGTCTAGGCCATCAGCTTGTTCCTGGCACACCGCATTTCCGTGACAGGCTTGAGAGTGGTGTCTCCGTCCGGTTCTTAAGATAATCTTACAGGTGAGTCGGAACAGTATGTGATCCGCTGTCAGCCAATGGGGATTTAATGATGTTGATGTTGTAACAGTGCACGACTTACGGAGAACTTGCCCGTGCGGGCATTTTCATTCTGGTCATTCGTAGAACCTGTCTGGCCACAACAAGGTTCCTCGGACAAAGTATCAGGTCCTGGAATATTGTAAATGGATGTCGAATAATATTCCCAGGATATTCACTTTATGTGCGAAGTACTGCCCCAATCATCAAGTCATATTCAGCATGCTCCCTTTACTTAGGGATCCTCGGCGGGAATCTCGGGCAGCTGTTAACTACATGCTACGAGCATGGAATGGTAGGTTCGACCGGAGGGTGTCGGAGCGGATTCCGTTCCCATCGTAGCGCGATGATGTTCTAACCATCGGTCTTTCATCTGCTGAGCCGCTCACAGTTAGCCTAGGTAGTCTACCAAACAGAGCCAAGCTAAAAGGTCGGCTAGCCTGATAACGTGCCGTACAAGGGGGTTGCGGGCCAATCAGAGCCCTTGTTGAGGTTCGCGTAGGCCTGCGAAGGCATCCAAAAATACAACGTAACAATCAGCCTTGCAGATGGCCCCTTGTCTGTCCAGGTTAGTTCAACAGGTGCTAGGAATGAATTATGAAATTGACCCCGAAGCTGGTTCCTAACGCTAGTTCCCTCTTGCGACCTTGGCCCAAACGATAGTGTCACAACTCAGAGCTGCATGGTCTGCGCACCAAGACTGTTTCCCCAGACCCTTTGCGCGTCGAGTCTCAGTGGGACATGTGATCACCCAGTCCCGTGCTCTGATCGGTCCTTTTCCCCGGTTTCTCCGATTTCCCCTGATGTCGGCCACCGGCTATAGCCCTACCCACTTCTTCAACTCGACCATTTTGGATACGAGCCTATGTTTTCTGAATACATGGTGAGTTTCTCGAAACTTGCGGTGTAACCTTGAATGATCCACCACCATATGGGTTCAAGTTCTTCCTTTTTTTATCCCATAAATGCTGTCCGTTATGGGTGAATTCTCGTACACAGCCCACCTTACAGGTACAAGGGACGAGAATGCAACTTTGTCCAGTCCTTGTGGTGTGAATTCACATAGTCAGGACCTGCAATAGTGTCAACAAGTGGTACGAGTCCCGCGGGATGCCCGTAGATCCTCGAGTCTTTTCCTCGGAGTCCTCGTCTATCTACAATAACCACTCAAAATTCATGGCTGTAGTCTGCCCGAGATCGAGGTATAAAAACCCCACAACTCATCCCGAATAACCAAGCACTCGATTACACGAGTTTTTACCATAATCCCGCTGTTCTTGCTGCAATGCGTTTCTTCGCAGTCGCTTCTGTCGTCTTCGCTGCTGCTCTCGGCGTGTTCGCCAGCCCAGTCGTCGAACGCCAGGCCCCCCAGTCCGTCGCTGTCGTCCTGACAGACCTCACCAACACCGTTACGCCTCTTGCTAACCAACTGCGTGAGTAGCGTACGCGCGTATATTCATACCGGCATGCTAACGGCGATGCAGTCTATGCCAACTCTGAGAACGCAACACAGGCAACCCTGACGCCCATCATCGGTGATATTAGCTCCGCTATGACTGGTGCTGTCAGCAACTTGAACTTGCTTGTCGGACAACCCACCGACGTGATCATGGCCTCTGTCGACGGCATCACTATTCTGACGGCCTCTGAAATTGCTGTCCTTCTTTCTGTCGTTGTCAACGTATGTTCTTTTAGCATTCAACTATCATGCGGCTGTTCGAGAACTTACTATTCACGCATTAGCTGGTCTTTACGGCCATCAGTGCAGTCCTCCTCGTGGTCGACATCGCAATCTACTCTATCATTTACGCGTTGTTATCTGCGCTCGGGCAAGTACAAGCCGCTATTCCAATAGGAAATGGTCTGACATTCTTATGATCCATCAGAGAGGTCGTCTTCACCTTGTTGAGCATCGTGCTTAGCTTGGTCGTTGGACTCCTCGCCCCTCTGCTAATCCTTCTCGCACCCGTTCTCTCCATTATCAGCAGCCTGGGTCTCACCACCCTCCTTAGCGAACTTCTCGGTGGCCTTCTGTGAATTTAACGACTTGTGGCATCACATTACTCATACCACGTCCGTTCACATTAAGCTGGGTACAGCTGGATATGTTGTGTACAAAGTTTTCTTCGGTTTTTCGATTACCTGGTAATAAATTGGGCTTTGGTTATAGGGATTTAGCACGTTGGTATGGTGCATAACGTAGATTGACACCCATTTCTTGAGATCCTCTGTTCCTGATCCAAAGCAATGCATTAGTGTTCAGGGCATGGCGTACCCTTGGCTTGGACTACTTTCCCCTGAGCAGGGACCCTACTCGGTCCAAGGACTGGCCCTCCATTTTTTCCCATCCCAAACGATGCCAACTGATGGAAAATCACAAATCGACACATGGCACGAATATAGCAGATGTAAATTAAAAGTTGCGCGGCTCAGGAGGTCAAACGGACCATTTTCTAGTTGGTTGCTCGTCGTGTCTTCTATTTTCCTGCTACACTAAGTTTATTATTAGCCCCAGTATGGAATGAGTGGCAGAGCCTGACAGGAGTAGGAATGTCGATCATATTCCCATTACCTGGTCCCCCTTCTGCGTCCGTGTCCACCAATCTATACAACTCACCTGCCAGTCAGAAAGCCGTCGGTGAACGCATTGGCGAGCCAAAGAAACCCGTACGACAACTGAAACATTTTTCTCCTGCTGTGGCGCGGGAGCTTTGCGTTGCAGGTGTCAGAGGTGAAGCTTTGAAGCTTCAATGTTCAAACGTTCAAGTTTCAGTGCCAACATACTGTACTGATACCGAAACTCCGAGTTGTCAAAAGGCAAACTCGAGCTCCCTTATCTGTAGCCGGATTAGATATTTCATTGGCGAGACTACTGGTTGACAATGACAGAGAAGCTAGAGCAGCATCAAGACCGGAGTATACTGACCTTTGGCGATGTAACTTGAAGGTGATGAATAAAATTGACATGTAATATGCAGAGGTGCTGTGAGAACCCCATGGTGGTCAGAAATTCCTTCCTCCATCTCTTTTTCGGTGTGAAAGCTATTCTGACCTTGTGACAAGCACGCGATATTGGAATGTAACCTCCAGTTCTACGCCAGCTTACATCGTGCCAGGGGGGGAGGTTCTTGGGTCCGTGTCCCGCCTGGCGGTGGCAGGGGTCCTGGTACATGGCCTAGCCGTGGTCGATGGAACTCGGGATCCTACGTTGCTGTGCAGTTTGTTGGAATCACTGCGAGGTTTCCCAAGACCATCACAAGGGCTGGGCATCCTGATTTAGCGTGCTCCCTTCACCTTTGCAGCAAATGACAGTTGCATACTGTTGTCACGATGCGAAGTGAGGAAAGAGTCGCAATAAACAGGGAAAAGGCGCATCTAAATGGTAAATAGCTACAACTCGTAGCAGAGTCCACGCCAGACATTATATAGCAGAACCTTGGCCCAGGTCAATTGGTATTGAGAGTTCCTCTGCAGACCCTGCAAGTGCTTCATATAGATAGACCACGGCAAAGACCAGGAAAAGTGCAGCGCCTCCGAAAGTGACTACGGGAAGATTTGATGTGTGAGAGAGGGACTGCAGAATATGGTACACCAATACCCACCGTGCTTGACAGATACCTTGGTCGAGACGTACCGACCGGCTAGGACAGCTAGACCCGTGCAAGCCGTGTGACCAACGACCGTTCCTAGCGTGACAAGATAGACATTCTAAGACTGCGTGAGTTCAAGCATCATACAGGTCTGGATATACCCACGTGCGTTGCGCCCAAGGCGATTGTTGCAAACTGACTTCTGTCGCCCCATTCCCCCAGGAATGTGAGGACAAATGCCTGAACAAAGACAGGCCCCAAGATAAAGTTGCAAAAGTTGCGTGCCCCTTCGGCGATGTTGGGTTTCGTCATCTTCCGGGGGGGTGTCGGGACGGCAAAAGCTCCGCCTTCCTCAAGACGCCCCAAAGGAACGGCATGGCCATTTGATCTCGTAGTTCCCATCCCTGCAGCGCTGGATCCGATCTCCTCTTCCGCTTCTCGCATCTCTTCCTCCATCTTTTCACTCCCGTTTTGCATCTCTCGTGCTTCCAAGATCATTTTCGAGCCAAACACCAAGAACAGCACCCCCGCGGAGAAGTGAATCCATCTCTTGGGAATGAGTTTGGGGAGAAGATGGCCCATTTCGGCGGAGAGTAAGGACATCAATAATAGGGAGCTGAAAGCGCCTGCAAACACGAGGAGGCGAGGGTGGCGCATTGCTAGAATGGCCGCAATGAGAAACGTCTTGTCACCTATTTCTGAGAATATGATCATGGTGAATGAGCGTATAAGCGTGTCGGTTGCTAAGCCGGTGCCATCGTCAGCTGTGGACATTGTCTTGGGAGCTGACCTCGTCAAAAAAGCATAGTAAAGAATGCAAAGAGAGGGACCTGATGCTGACTGCTTCAGCTAGAATGGTTAGGCGCTCAACCTCAAGCTGGGAAACAGAGATTGGCAGTACGATGTCCAAATAGATAGCCTGGCAATCAAAGACTCGCAGCAGGAAATAACATAGGACATGCGCACGTGACACGTGGTATATTGTTCAGTGATCACGTGATCATGCCCAAGTCTCGACAGTCAGACTTATCGGAGTTTGAATTACACTTAAGTGGACTTACCTTTTTGTGTCGTTCAAACTGGTTTGTAGGTACTGATTCAAGTCAGGTACTTTGGAAATATAAATGCCTAGATTTGCTCGCAAATAACATGAGCGAGTATGCATTCGCAAGTTACTGCCCTCTCGACAAGTTGCAATTGAAACGATATTGTAGATCTGATAGAGAAGTTCCTACATTATAATCGTCATTTTGAAAGTGTACTCGACCGTGTTGCAGTTATATGGACAAGCCATGACTGCCAATGCATCTATCCAAACGCAGATCTACCAGCACACAACTTGCACCCTCGTTAATCCTGGAACCACAGATGATGTGTGTGACCTGGGATCCACTTCAGATAAATAAATAGAGGCGTTCCCCTCACCGATCTCTGGATTGCAGTGCCCACAAGAAATTCATCATGCCTAGCTACGAATGAGGACGAAGCGTGTTTTCGGTTGTGTGCGGATTGGTAGAATGATCAATACCGGTGAAAGGAAGATCGACGATGAGCGGCGCAAGGGAGTCACAACCACTATGGAGTGTGTAGATATACGCGTGATAAGCCGTTATAGATTATGGGAGAATGTGATGGTAAACACTCCACGCAGCCATCAATTGAACGAGTGGCACTTACAGCTGAAGTTATGTATGGGCCTGGTTGTAGTACACTCGCTGAACAGCAACGATGTCGGTCCGAAGGGGTGATATATATCGATCAGCTGTGGCAATCATGAGCATATGCCGCTGTTCAGACTCGGTTAGAACTTGTCAAGTACACGTTCTTTGACTGTGAATAGACCAGGATTGAGAGAAACTCAAAAGACTCGGCTGCGCCAGTTAGGGACTACCTGTGTATGGCGAATCAGTCAGAGCTTAAGCGGCCCATGCACGACCAATCGGGCAATGATATCGATACTGCGACATAGCCCGGTCCAGAACGTCAGTACCAGTATTCTTGATCTTGATTGAAAGCCCACACACACCTAATACCCAGGCCCGGAGTGTAGTCACCGGAATGCTCAGGTCGTCCGTACTTTGGGATATGGCGAATCATTCTCCAAGCACAAATACATCCACGCGTATGTCTGCGAAACGTCATGAATTAGAAGGCCACAAGATGTGTGAAAAGACACACCATCCTCCTTCCAGAATGACCTCTCAGAGCTTGATTCATAAATGGTACATAATGTATGTCCATGTAAACGTTGACCCATCGATTCCGTTGGTCAACGCTCACATTAAATGGGTCAACTTGTCGGTAGCGGTCGAATCGATCTTACGAGGTGTATGTAGTACGATGGAAACAAGGGCCTGCAATGGAGTTACTATAATTTCGCGGGGGGCAGTTCAGTTGCGCTCGAGGTGAGACGGGGACGACGGACATCGGAAGTGCCAGTGGGTGAGTGGTGTGAGGACTGGCTCAACAGGGTCATTCAGCCACTGGTGAGTGTCAGGCTATGGTACGCTCAGTCTCTTAGCGGCGCGTAGTGATATCAAGATATTCAACAGCGCGACTTGTGCACAAGATCGTACTGAACAAACATTAGTATCGGGATCCACATGAAATTTCTTCAACTACAACGCCGCCTTCCCACGAGGTTCGAACGGTAACAATAGCGCAATGAACCCTGCTACAAGGAATATCGCACCAGCTACCCAGATCGGCACGGAGGTATTCAAGTTGGCGTACAACGCAACGATGGGTGCCTACACCACCCCCAAGTCAAGTCAGTCGTGGTTCGAGACACGAACCCCAGCCTTGCAAGTTACTCACCATGATACCGAATATACGATTCGCACTCGCAACGATGGCATTTCCGGTCCCTCGCTCCCTGGTGGGGAACAACTCGGGCGACACTGCGTACAACACGCCGTACATCACGTTGCTTGTGAAGCTATATCCACAGTTCCATCCAAGCAGTGCATTCGACGTGCGTGCCGTCGTCGACGCAAGAATGAACGCGCCAGTCAGAACTTGGAGCAAAACTCAGTCAATACAACGCCTACAAGACGATCTTGCAGGGCACATACTTGTGAATATTGCAAGGGTACCACGACGTCCGAGGAATGGTAATTCTACGCAGTACCCTGCCAAGAGGGCACCGGGAACACCAATCACACTCAGAATGATTTGCTGGGGTTCCAGTCAGTACTTTGACAGGTATGATAATCGGTCTACTGACGTTACGGTATGTGATGTACACGGAGCTGTCGCCAAAATCTGCTCCTCTAGTCTGGAGGCTGGTGAGAATGCATCAGGCATATTACGCTTTAGATGAAAACGGTGATATAACACACTAGTATGTCACGAAGCCATTGTACCTATGAGAGACTGAGACTGAGTATTGGGCATGATATGAACAAAATTTGGTACTCACAGCGGGAAAGCAAGCCCGATAAGCGCTGCATTGACGATCCGATCTCAACCAGCCCCGGCAAGACGACGGGATAAAACAACTTACCCCACAGAATAATCAGTATGCCAGTCGAGTACGCCAGCTTCCGGGTCGCAAACAAGGGTTTGACGTGGCTCGAGTCAAATTTCAGAAGTTTTCTCCTTATAGCAGCAGCAGCCGACACGTCCATCTTTACGTCTTTCTCTGACGAGCCGCTTCCAGTCTTCTCGGCACTTTTGAGGTACTCCACAGTGAGAGAGCTTGTCTTGCCGTTGTATGCTGCGACTTTATGGATCATTTCAACCGCTGCTTCGTCCCTGCCACGGCCCATGAGGTACTTGGGACTTTCATAGAGGTCGAACACGAAGAATCGGAGAATCCAAAGGAGCATCATGAGACCACCCATGGTGTAGAGGAAGTAGCGCCAGCCTTCGTTGGAAGACCTGGGGCAAGAGGCCGGCGGACCCGAACACGAAAAATTGGATAGGAGTGGCCAGGCGACCTATTTGAATGATCTGTGACCCAAGTGGTTTGGGTCCGAGGTCCCCACGTACCAAACTTCCTAACAGCTGTCCGAAAGCCCACCAGATAGAGAGTACGGTGAGCAGGTATTGATGGGAAGCGGGGACAAACTCTGGAAGTAAGAGTTCGAATTGGTCCACATGGACAAAACGAAAACGACAAACGAACCAAGAAACACTGCAGAGTCCACCGGCAAATTACCACCCACACCAATCGACCAGACCGCCGTGAGCGAACAGAGTGTGGTATAGTTGGGTGAGGCTCCAGCTGCGATCGCAAACACGCCCGTGATGAGGAGGGTTAAGTTGAATGCCCACCTGAACGAATGTCAGAGGAACATCCAATAGAATGACGGAATGCCTCACCGACGACCCCAAATATCTGATGTGACACCCCAAAAGGCAGCTCCCACAAGCAGCCCGATGTTCTGAGCGAGCTTGAGGAATGGGCCTTCCACATTGAATTCGTACACGACGGGACTGAGGATCAGACCCGTGACAATCTAGAACAACGATCGACGGCTATCAGTGATTAACGTTGACTGCGGGAAGCTGTGCGCACCGGCCACAGGTTATCACTGGTTGCCCAGATATATCAGCGACCGGGGTCGATAAGAGATTAGAACACTTACGATAGCCAACCAAAGCCAGCGACGACAAACAGGAACCACTAGGCAGACTTTGTGTCAATCAACCATCGCCTAGCGTACCATGGAGATGGTAGGGAGGTGCACGAAGACGGATGAATGAAAACTTGAACTTGCCTGGTATTTTCCCATGCCAATTTCTTGCAATGCATCATTTAGGATTCGTGCCTTGGCTTGATAGACAGGGTCGAGGGAAGGCTCGTCGTAGACGTCCTGGGTTTCGGCTTCAAAGATATGCCTGTCCTTCTCGTTGTTGTTTTTGCCTTCCTGCGAGGACATGGTGATAAAGACGGGGCTGGCGTGCGAGAAATGTTGCGTGTGCTTCGACCTGGGAATGCCGGTATTTATAGCTGTAGGGTATGCATAACGGGCACCAAAGATGGCGTGCCGGATAACGTTCGGTTTCTACCACAAGGAACGGAGTCGTGATCTCGACCCCACAGAGTCGCGGAGAACTCGGAGGAGAACGTGTCTTGAAGAATGTCCGAGGTATTTCTGTAACCATTGCCACCATGAGGGCTCGGATGATCAGAGCCATGACAGCAGCCACCAGTGACTCTGGCAGGCTGCTCGTTCCAATTACTTGTTCCCACTTCATTTCGCAACGGACCAACACAAGCAGCTCCTTGTGCATAGATAGCCGTTTGAGATCTTATTCGTCCACGAGGTGGTTTGCGAGTGGTGTCAGCCATGTGGACATTGTGGAGTGAGAACACGCGGACAATTCTTCTAGTTCGGCATTGTGCCAGACAGTCTGCCACTCGTAGGAATAGCCAAAAAAAATTGCACCATTCAGCATCTATCACCTGGCTACTCAAAGGATGGATGATCGAGCCGAATGCGCGGCTAGTATTTCAACTAATCCCTGGCTGATCAGTCACTAGCCACTTCAGGCTTCCGGGCGATGTGTCTAGCAGAATGCCGATGTCCTCGTGGCTCCGATCTCAGCGCTGCAAGGGAACGTGTGTGAAACAACCAGCACTACATACTTACCCGGGCCGAGATTGATCCCGGGACATATCCGACCCGACACTTGCAGCCCGCTCATGTACCTGCGAGGATAAATGTGGTATGGGACCCTAGATCCACGATCATTCGCATTCCCCCAGTTGCGTTGAGCGGAGTTCAAGACCCCAAAATAGTTGTTATCTACTCGTGGAGTCATTCTGGCGGCATTTGGGGGACTTGGCTGGTCGGTGGTCTTCGGTGGTCCAGGTAGGTGGCTTGCTCAATCCCCAAGTTCGGCGAAACAGCGAGGTGCTGGAATGCAAAATGGAGATTGGGTGGGGGAGAAAGCTGTGCCGGTTAACTTTCACGCCGTTCTTCCAAGGTGACATCGTTCGTGTTTCGTCAATGCAACACCAATAACTGATCGCGATCATGGCGAGTTGTATATATCTTACCAGCTTAGACTAGGCAGATCCTTACCACGACCCCGCATCAATCATGTCTGCGAACAACTACGCAACGACCGGTTCCCTCAATTACTTACTTCCTCCCGCCGACGGCTCTCAGCCTTGGACCAACGTCAATGCCGACAGTGTCACAGGCGAACGTCCTCAAAACTGGGATAAAGATCCCCATGTTGTTGATATCGAGAACGTCCGCGGGTCGGAAGACCAGTACAAACTGGACAATGCTGGTTTTCAATTTGGGAGGCAGGCTTCTAAGCACATTGGCTTTCTGAAGGACAAAGAGATCGAAGCCGAGTACTACCCAGAGTGTGTCGAGCTTATCAAAAAGCTCACAGGGGCGAGCAGCATCGTTATCTTTGATCACAGCGAGTTGTCTCTCTTTTTGCTTTGGATGGCGCTGTTAACCACACGGATGTTTAGCGATCCGTCGTCGTCAACCTGGGGAAGCAGATGACAGTCCCCAGAAACGTCAGCCCGTCACTCTTGTGCACGGAGACCAGACAACGGCTTCGTCCATTGCTCGCGTTCACCGTCACCTTCCCGCCTCCGAGGCCCCAGCGTTGCTCAAACGCCGTTTTCAGATTCTCAACCTATGGCGTCCTATCTCAAATGCTGCGCTCGAGTGGCCCCTCGCACTTTGCGACTACCGCAGCGTTGACGTCAACAAGGATCTTGTACCTGTTGCGCTCATATACCCAAATCACGAGGGAGAGACGTTTGGGGTCAAGTTTAACGAGGCACACAAGTGGAAGTTCATGAGGGGCATGGAAACGGATGAATTCGTTCTGTTCAAAAAGTAGGTTCCTTGCCCGCCTCTGGTTGGGAAGAGCCTCTGAAAAGACATGTCTAGCTTTGACTCCGTGCAAGATGGAAGCGTGGCTGTCCTGACTCCACACACTGCGTTCGTGGACCCGAATAGCCCCGAGGGTGCACCCCTTAGACAATCCATCGAGATCAGAGCGTTGGTTTTCTATGACTAATAGGATGGGAAATAGATAAGGTGATATTCCTGGACCCGAAAAAGGACCCGGTCTGTCAATGGAAATCCGTCTGTCAATTCGCGACTGCCCCTGCCTCGTTTCGTATGATAGCGTTCAACTCAGCATGCTCACGACGTAACGTTCTTGACGATGCTTTTCCCGCGATTCCTTCGCATCAAGTTGGCGGAACAGTAACGTGGCACCGAAGCGTCAACGTGCCGCAGTGGACTCAGAGTCTTGAGTTGCCGTCTGAACGCCAGCAGTTGTCCTAGCCTATCGAGCAACCACAAAATTTCGTTCCTTTGGTATTGAGCTAGCCATTCGCTGCGCTCACCCTGTTCCCGCTACTAGGCTTGATTCGTTCTGAGCTGATATCTGAGAAAACAACCCATCTCTGAAGTCCTGTGCTTCTCGTAAGACCTGAAACTGAGAGGACTAATACTAAGCAGACCACATCATGGGCGGCGTGTGAGTGACGCCATGGTGCATGATGATCCGGTTGGCGAGCGGTTGCATTAGAATCCACCACATCATTTGGCCGGCAGTGGGTCTTCTGAGATGTGCCCGACACTGCTGTACAATACCAGCTCGGAGGACAATCCGATGAAAAAGGGATTCATCGTAGCTCCGATATCAGCGGAGCAAAGGAAAAGCGCACGGACGTCTCGGTCAGTGTCAAAGCACGTCAACCCCAAGAGAATCGAGTTGCGCACAACCTGACACTCACAGGCAGTTTATATGGACTTTCCGGTACATCCTGCACCCATTAATGAGGTCTCCGGAGAGTTCTTGGACAGTGCTCGTTTCGGTTTCTCCACAGAATCATATCGCGTAGAACTGGACTCACTGACAGTACTGGCGACTTGTTCAAACGGGTATGTAAAAGAGACATAACACATAGCAAGGACTCAGCTGCGTTCAAGGGAAATGCCACTTGAAAACCGACATTACCTCCCGTGGACTTTGCAAGCAAGATGAATACGTAGTCTTCAAACACGACAGAACACTTCTTCCAGACGAGACCGCACCGCAGAGAACGCACATTAATGATGACCCATCAATGTTGCGTGGCCGACATAGAACATGTGCTAGCGACGAAGAACACAAGCGTTCGTTCACCGTGGCGCTCGGCCCGTCGAGCTTCCATGCTTTGTTGTCGCGTAGCTCCCTCCCGCCGGCGGGGAGGCTTTCACAAGCGCTGGCGGGCAGCCTTCTGTGAAGAGCAAGGTGGAAGCGAATATCAATATCCTCTATCGACATCGCCCGATGTAACGATCAAAAGCGTCACTTCACTCGAGACTTCTCCCGTGGAATCAGGATCGATCTGTGTCGGGGCCGTTGTGCGCATGCGGTGTGCACGGACACCACTGTCCAATGTAGGCATCTCCGTGCGGAACGGTCCAGGCACGAATCTGTTTGTGTGGCGCGTATCTGGTTCAACAGGAATTTCTCCTGTAGAATGAGGGATCTGATGCTAGAAGGAGTCTACGAGGCCCTGCCAGTGTAAATGCCCATGAGCGACTCATTACCCCGGTGACCCAGCGCTCAACCGTGCGAGGCGGTCGGAGACCCAGACAAAGAGTTCCATCAGCAGTCACAGCTGGGTGAAAGAAGACTCGAGCAAATCACATACGAATCATACATGCAATCTATGATCCCGATACACGGTGATAGCTTCTTTGCTTGGTGATTCACGGAGCAATGGATTCCCCTGAAAAGCTGCGGTCAACCCAGTGTAATGGACTATGAGGTCTCCCAACGCCAGGGTCTGCGATCGTGATCACTAGCTGGCAATTTACGATCGCATGATCTGGGTGTATTTTCGTGATCGACGAACAGCTTATTGACTCGCCAGCGAGCAAGTTGTTCGTTTCCTCGGCATGGTTAACAAATAAACGGGTTCGTATGCCGCGCACCGTGGCGAGGCTTTTGATATAGGCTGACCTCGGTGCTAAACCTACGATAGAGCCTTGATCTTTTCTACTAGAACGTTCTTACCCTTGACCTCTCTATTCTTCAACCGAGCCACGAAAGAATCGTCGAACCAGCCCCTGACTTGTGTCTTTTGCGCGTCGCTGCCTTCTTGGCGTATCCGCTCCAGGAGCTCGGCGACGACGAAGGCGCCATCGCCCTGGGCGATCGCGATCGTCATATCTCCCCCAACGACCGAGAGAAACACCGACGCGAATTCCGACGGTGAGAACGCGGACGAACGTGCAACAGATTGTTCCGAGTGAGAGAAATGACCACCTTGCAAAAGAGCTTTGTACATGCGAGAAGTATGAGGGAGATCAATTGGATGTGGTCGGGCAGGATCCTCCGACGGGTAAGGGGATGCGAGAGCACCGGCGAGGGCTTTCATCGCAGGTGACTTGTCTGCAGGATTAGGAATGTCAGGATTCCGCCTTTACGATGCAGTAAATGGAGAAGCTTGACCTCCTTCGGCGTACAGCATGATCTCCTGCACGAGCAAACTTCCGCCGGTATCTCTTGCTGTTTCTGAGCCATTCTCCGCCACGAACTGGAGAAGACCTTCGCTGGCGGCTTTCCGTATCTCGGTCTCTCTGGTTACAGAGTCTTTTTTACTTGTCTTCGCGCGTATGTCGTCTGTTTCCGCTATCATAGCAATTTGCGCGGGAGTGAAGTGCCTTCGTGAGCGTGGCACTATGAGATGGAAAAGGGAACGTCTGCCTTGGGGACTCGTTGCGAGCGAGGAGGTATGGGATATGATGTCAGACACAAGAGATTTCGCGGTGAGTTTGGTGTCGCTGGTGGGCTGTTTCAACGAAATGAGAATGGAAATGGAACAGAAAGCGTACTCGATAACATCGAGCGCTGTAAATAGCACTAGTTGGGCTTCGTCGTCGGCACACATTCGTTCAACATGGGGCTTTATTACTTTGATGATATGTTTCCGGTCCTGAAATACTATGGTTTCCAAGAAAAGGTATAATACTAGAAATCTAACCTTTGCCGTCCCGTACGCGATGAATTCCCGGACGGCCCTGCTGCCATCTTTGGTGTGCATCATCTCGGCTAGAACGTCTTGGCAACTTGCATTACTGTTAGAATGCTGGAGGACAAATGTATGCTCGAAATTAACCTTTCGAAGATTTCTCTGCGTAATTTGTCCTTGTCCGATTCTTCTTCGATGCTATCGACTGCAGTAAGGAGCTCCCACAACGCGCGGTGCACGATGGCATGCGTGATACTTCCCTTGTCAGGATTGTTAAATCTGTATAGTGTCAGAATCCAAGCGCTCGAGCGACGACTGTCGTACCTACATTGTCGTTAGGTTTTCCTTTAGAGCAGCGAATAAGCGCTTGCGCCTGTCACCCTCGGCTCCGTCAAGCAGCCCGTGGAAACCTTTTTTCGCGCTTTCTATATCTTGAGGCGTTCCTCGATTAGTGGAAAAGAGTATAGCCTCCTTCCCATAGAAATCTCTCAGTAAAATCGAGCGCTCGTAAGCGTTCGCATAGAGCTCAAATGCGTCAGCGAGGACACTTGAAGCCTCTCGATGTAGGAGGAGTTTGAGGACATGGGACTGGAACTCTAGCAGGATCGAAGCGCGGTGGGCTGGACAAAATCTGATAAGTTTCGTCACCAGAAACTTGGAGGCGGATTAAGAGTCTGAATACGACGGTAATGCATCGATAGCAACACGTACCTTGGAATACTTGCTCTGAGCCAGTTCCCTATAGTGACCCTTGAGCTCTCCGGCGACCTGGTCCCTTTCCTTCTGACCCCCATATTTGACGATAGTCTGTATGATCCTGCTGGCATCGTGCTTGAGCACAATGTCCTTCACTTTCCCAGTCACGATGTCGAGCAGATCCTTAACGTGCTTGCGGCGTTCCGTTGGGGAGATATTTTTCTGACGAGCCAGAGACCAGACGCGTTTTGCGTTGGCGATCAGTTGAGAGTGTGGCCGTGCGGCTTTTCGTTGTTCTTGTAACACGCGCTGAACTTTATGCGATTCCTTAGCGGCTAATTGATGCTGCGCATTAGATGGTACAGGGAGTGCACTGAGCGGCGGACCGTTTGGATCTTTTGACAAGCAATTGTCCACGTCCATCTCATCCCTGACGGGTCCCTCATCCGCGCTCTCGTCCGCGCCATCCACGTCGCTCGACTCCTCATCAGAGTCTTCCTCTTTTAACTCATCTACCGGGTGTGTCACGGGCTGCCTCCGCTTCTTGACGCTTTCATTGCCATGCCTCGATGTCGCCTGTTTTGAGATGCGAGCCTTTTTAACCTTTGGGCCACCTTGAGACGGCGCAGGTCTTTTCTTTGCGCTCTTCTGAACGGCTGGCATCGTACCGGCTGAGTGTGGAATGAAGTATTTTCCTGGTTCTCTGATTTCTGTAGCACGTGACCTCACACTCGATCGCGTCCAGGTTACTGACACTGACAGACTGGATTCAATCCACGGTATCTTTGTTTCATTGATCTTTTGTCGTTGGTGTCGGCGACATTCCGAGTTTTCTGGATCACCAGACGTGCCGGAGGGCAAAGGTGTTGAAGTCTGATTGCCTCGGACTTTGCCGGCAGAATTTGCGGCACGTCATGCTTGTTCGACTGCAGTTCGTTCCTTGTCCTGTCAAGATCGTCATCAATTCTTTGGTGGCTCGAAGGCTTCTCATGTCGAGCCCGAGCCAATCACAGCATACTGCTCGGGCCCACGCATATAGCCATATGCAGACGAGCACGTCTTTCAGGAGCACTCGTAACGTTGGCCTTGTGCCAGTGTCGTGGCGCGGAGGTGGGTGCAATTTGTATGAATCACGTAGTGGGACTGCTAGTACGATATGGCCGGATCGCGCCGCCGCTCGTTGTCTTCTCTGGATCGGTGGTGTTCTGACACTTTTACGGATTCCAGCCCTGCCCACATGTCACGGTGAGCGCATCTGGAAGACCATGTGACTATTTCGAGGGTGTAGACGATCCCGCGTCAAACACCGGAATCTTGTAAGCAGGCTCGATGGTTTAAAGCCTCTCTCCGTTAACGTTACTTTCTTCTCCCTTCCTTGTCGTCACACGCCGCTCATGGCACCCCCGACGTCGACCTTCGCGACCCTCAGAGCCCTTCAGCTCGTGATCTCCGACGCCTTGGATGACATCCAGCGCGTCTTTTCGCAGAATATCTTGCCCGAGATCCCGTCCTCTCCTCCCTCGCACTGCTCCTCCCCCGTCCACCCATGTTTCCCAGATCGCTCGTCAGATATGTCGCCGTTCCCCGCCACTCCGCCTGCTTCCTTCCCTCCTACCCCCCTTTCTGCCGCATTTTCTTCTACCTTGCGTTCCCCTACATACACCGATGCGGGTGGCCCATTTGTGGACTACCCTTCTCCAGACCTACCCCTGGTCTCCAAGTCACAGAGTGAGGAGCTCTCACTCCACCCAGATGCAGTTGCAGCCGCTTCTAGGATCGTCGCCGCGTGCGGTCAATTGTCGAATATCGTCAACAAGCCATTTTCGTCTCTTTGCGATGCAATAATGAGCGTGTGTACTTTCATATTTATGTCGTCCTTTTTAGCACTGACACGTGTTCTCAATTTCGGTGCTTATATGCGTGACCTGCATTGTGCGTTAGTACAATCTTCCAGCATGTATGCGCCTTGTTGAACACCTTCACGTTGCGGAAATTCTTCGCGAAGCTGATGAGGACAGACAGAATGGTCTCGCCAGTCGACAAGATGCCGCGGCTCCTCCCTCTGGTGCCACGTCAGATCCAAATGCTAGACCCAATGGACCAAATGCGACTGCGTTGACACGTGACGCCATTGAAGTTGAAGTTCGGACGCCAATGCCGGGAGTGGTGCTGATGCCTGGATCCCCGCCACACAAAGTAACCGGTATGCCTCCCCTTTACCGCATCCAGCCTTGTGGTACTGATCTGGCCTTGCCGCTACGTCGGTCTGGTTGCTTTCGCGACGTTGATTTATATCTTCTCAAGAAGGCCTGCATATCACCGACATCACGAATGTGATATGCTCTTACGCGGGTTTCAATTATGTCGATCCTAATGATCTAGGTAAGTTTACAACGATTCAAACTTCCATACGAATTCAGACACACTTCTCGGTAGTTCACGCCCTCAGATTGCTCTCGACACATCACATCTTCCGCGAGACGGCTCCGGACACCTTTGCACTCAACAGGGTAGCAAGCCTTCTCGACACCGGAAAGAGTGTCAAGGCCGTGTTCTCAAAGTCTGTGTTTTCTTCGGGTGCTTATTTGATCGAAATCTGACCTAGCGTAGCCCGGAAACCAAGTACGAAGATACTAGCGGAACGCCCGCGTTCATCGCATTAATGTAAGTCGCGCCGAGAGGTCTAGCAGCAATGTATGCGTCTCGACGTATCTAGCGTTTGCTGACGATATTTCCAGCACCGACGAAATCTTCAAATCCGCTGCTTATCTCACTGAGGCATTCACTGGTGTTCAGCTCCCAACACTGACATCCGCTCCAAACTCATCTTGCCCTGCTGACCCAATTTTTTCCGGGGCAACTACGATCCCATCCACATCTAGTTTCGTTATGAACGATCCCGCCACACGTTCCTCAAGCATCCGCACACACATTGTGTACCCAGAGAATGAAGACGTTCACCCCCCTTCGCATTCGCTTCCATCTACAGAGCCACTGGAAAACGATGTATTTTACCCTCTGATGGATGCCCCATTACCCTCCCAGCCCCTTGGGACTGAGCCCTCGACACCTTCAACTCCTGGCCGGAGCCACGTCGAAGGTTTAACGCAAACGGAGGGGGAACGTGTGCGCTCGGGGCCTGTAGTTAAGCCGGAGAAGCTTCCCGCGTTTAATCTGGCGTTCCGTACTCAGGCGCCGTTCTTTGAATGGCTAGAGAATGGTGGCGAAGATCCGCTCGGAGGGACAGGTCAAGGGGCCTGCATCCATACCGTGACGAAGACGAGAAACGTTCAGGGTGGTGACGTGCGGCTTGCGGTACCCAATGACATTCTCAACTGTGCGCCACGAAAGTCATTTAGGCTTGAGCGTTTTTCGAAGGCAATGATGGGAACGACTCTATGGGAAGCACCTAAGGCAATCTTGAATGGTAAGTTTTTGACGTGGAACCGGACCGATGGCTCATCTCCTTAAGCAGGTTTCGACTGGTACTCCCTGCCGAAGGGCTCTACTGTAGTCGATGTTGGCGGCGGGATCGGAAGCACCACAATGGTTCTTGCTCACGCACTCAATGACCCTAAGGCTGATTCGGCAGAAAGGCGGGACCGTGGTCACAATGAGGGACCGGAGCCCACCTCAGTCGCAGTCCCTCCACACCAGCCCAAACCCTCAGCTGATCCTTCGCTCATGGCCAGCGCTGAACCACGAAACAACGTTGCAGCTAAGAAAGAGGTGAACATCCGCTTCGTTGTGCAAGATAGACCTGTAGTTACTGCCCTCGGGGTTGAGGCATGGCGTTCCAAGTTCCCTGAGATGATCGAGAGCGGGCAGGTCGTATTTCAAGGTGTGTAATTCGTGTTCTGAGTGTGGATTTACTGAGGAGCTTCGGGCATTCGACACAGACCACGACTTTTTTGAGCCACAGCTGCCCTTCGAACCCCCTCATATAGCTAGGCATCCTGCGGTCTACATTTTGCGTGTCGTCCTTCATGATTGGCCGGACGAATGTGCACGCCGCATCTTAATTAACCTCCGAGTTGCATCCAACCCAGAGACGCGGCTAGTCATCGCTGAGCATGTCCTCCCGCTGGCGTGTGCCGATGGAGACGTCCTTGACCATGTGAATGCCGAGGCATGCGAGAGGACCAGCGCTGAAGAATGGACACTCAAATCAGTACTCGCAAATGTTGAGGGTGCAGAGCGTACTCTTGTTCCCCCTCCCCTGTTGTCCAACCTAGGGAAAGCAAACGCGACTGCTTATTGGATGGATCTCATCGTAAGTGATACTTATCCTGTTGTCATTCGGTCCTTCTCACTTGCTCTAGATGCATGTCACGTTCAACGCGAAAGAGCGCACTCTCCGCGAGTTCTGTGCGTTGGCGCTGTCCGCGGGCTGGCGTGTTACGCGCATGACCCGACCTGAAGGCACTTTATTTGCGTATCTCGTCTGCGAGCCGATCGCGCTTCCGGATGATGCTCAGGCAATCCACAATGCAGTCGTCCTGTCTTCCGAGCTTTCCACCGTGGTCACTGTCCCCTCTGATGAACCCGTGCAATACTCTCGCCTGGAACCATCTCGTCATAAGCGGTTACCGCCACGGCCAGCGTCACTGTTGCCCTCACCCATCCTCGAGCGTTCGTCTTCGCGGTGTGGCACACCGACTTTCGGGTCCCGCGTGTTGTTGCCAAAAGACGAAGACCTTCCGAGTCCAAGGGCCAAAGGGGCTGGGGCAGCTAGGAAGTGGCTAAAGTCGAAAGGGTTAGGCGTGCGTAGCGCCATAATACAAAAGGCGGAGAAACAGAGAGAAGAACAAACTAGCGGCGCATCAGTGCAAGATCACAGCGATGTGCAGGATGCGATCCGTGGCTCACCGTCTCAGATGCGTGTATGGTGGAAGAAATCATCCCCGACCTCTGCTAGCAACAGCATCTCGGTCCACGAGTCGAGTGGCGAGGTATCAGAACATCGTACCACCGGTCGAGGCTGGCGAGGGACCTTCAAGTCGAGCGACAGTTCTTCCACGCCAAGCCCTCGCATATCACCAGTTCATCAGAAATGGCCGAGTACAGAGTCTGCTGCCCTGCTGGCGACAGAAGCCGGTCC
The DNA here is from genome assembly GCA_038088775.1 of Boletus barrowsii. Lineage (NCBI taxonomy): Eukaryota > Fungi > Basidiomycota > Agaricomycetes > Boletales > Boletaceae > Boletus > Boletus barrowsii. The sequence goes on along the minus strand of JBBPJP010000410.1, from coordinate 530 downwards.
ACCTGTACCTCGTCTTCGTCGACCGAGCGTCGCAAGCATCACCCGTAAACTATCGTTTGCTACGTTTGGTCGCAGACCAAGTTTCGCTGACATCACCGAACCTCTTCCGACGCCGTCACACAGCGCGACACTGATAGAGCTTGCTCCACCACCGACTTTGCGAGGTGATACAGGGCGTAGTCTCAAGCACTTGCCTAGCTTTCCGACGCTTGGACGTAGCGAGGTCATCACCAGCACGGCAACGGAACGACCACCCATCCCTCGACGCCCGAGTTTCAGTTTTGCCAGTCAGGCGCCACCTGCCTTCACGTCTACCGTCCCGCGTCGTCCCGACATTGCGGAACCGCCCAAGTCGAGCATCCTCAAGTCTCGTGCAAGTTCGCACGCGAGCAGACAGAGTCCCCCAGACCTAGGACGTGCAGCAGAGTCGACGTCGATCCCGCTCCGTCAGCGCAGGGTGACGTTGTCCAACTCGCCTGGTGCGTCGTCGAGGTCCCAGGCACATAGTCTTGGTGGTGTGAGCGTTCCGC
>JBBPJP010000409.1:0-24388 GCA_038088775.1 Boletus barrowsii | reverse complement strand
CGAGGGAAGAGGCTCGCAATGTGGCAGTGATGGTCTCCATTTCGGTGTCTGTCACAGATGGCGGGATGTGTGAAGTCGATAACTGACTGAATACACGAATGCGGCCCGGGAGGCAGCTATTGAAGCTTCCAGACTTCCCAGTCCATGCAAGAATGCTCGCGTCTCCCGAACTCGTGAGTATCTGTGCCAACACTCGCCCGAGCGCTTTGTCTCCATCACCATATATAACCGGCAAAGACACGGAGAATATCCCAAGTAGTGAATATGCCTCGTCCTCGATGAGAGTCGTCTCTCGTATTGAAACCAGGCGCAGCTTCTCCCGAATGTTGTCTAACCCAGGTTGAAGTGCCATCAGGGCTTGCGTCGAGACGCCCATTGCTTCCTCCATCTCCATCAGGATCTCAGGACACTCCTTGTGATTTGGGATATTAAGGTTCCGGTAGAGTGTCCAGTCCTCATTGTAGAATCGAACGACTTTCGAGGCACGGTATTCCTGGAACGACCACACACGAGTGTTCCAGATGCTCCTGATGAGATCACCACGCCGTGACGGAGAGCGAACACCGCGGAGCAAGACGACAGTTAAAGCAGAACCTTGGTACCATCTGAACATGGAGACCAGTGCTTCGTGTAGCACAATGTCATCCTCCCTGTTGATACAACAGGTATCGCTCCAAGCCCAGTGTAATCCAGCATCCCGTACGATCTTGCAGAATATTTTAAGCTCATCGTTGGTGGAAGAATCCTTGAGATCATAGACTATGACACGGATGACCTTCTCGAAGAGAGGTTCCCGCTCGTGCGAAAACATGGCATAACGATAGTACTCCATCACGTCATGTTCAATGCGAGTATGATCAATGATGGTCGTCATGGAAGAGATTAATTTTTTGAAGACTGGGAGCGATTCAAACGACGAGGCTTGTCCTGATTTGTCGAGGAGTCGACCGGAGATGGTGTTGATGAGCAACCGAGGATAGTCGCGGATAGCGTGCTGAACAGCACGTCGGATGACCGTTCTCGTATTGGCTGGATTTATGTAATGGTGATGGAGCTCTAGTAGAGAATAAGTATCAGTAGACGAACCACTGGCATGACATGATGTCGACACCCTTACTGCGAATACCAGGATCAGCCGATTGCGACATCTTGGATAGCATCGCCTCAAATGCATTGACTGCGCTTTCATAATCTCCTGCCTTATGTAACGCTGCATGTTTCCTCTCGTAACCCCATGGGGATGATGGGTCGAGCTCGATGACCTGGTGATGATCTATCAATTAGAGCTAACCTGCATGACACGAAGCAACGCACCTTGATTGCATCATTCAATGCCAGCTCCCACAAACCATCGGCGATGTACACTTTGCTTCGCTTGATCAAGACTCGTACGAGGGATCCGTTGGCAGGTGCATGGTCCCTCTGGAAGTGAGAAGTGGAGGGTGCGTCCGTCAATGGTGCTTCAGCATCTACAAGGCAGCCCTCGGGTGGAGTGTCGACAATATGAATACATGGTGCCTGAGAGAGAGAGAGAGAGCAATCAATTTCGGTGTTTAATGAAGACCAAAACATTAGTAGACCATCCTTTAGTCCGACGGCTGATACTTACAGCGGAATAGCACAAAAGCAAGCCGTCCTTGAGATCTTGGATGGTGACTTCCCCATCCAGTCCACAGATTGCGAGAAACTGGTCATCCGGAGAGAATGTGATGGAAGATATTTCTAGAGGGCATTCAATGAAACCAGCCTTGGCGTGTGTGGAGATGTCCCAAAATGTGACGCCATGTTTTGCAGAGTGCGCAATGAATTTCCTATGCTGTGGTAGGGCAATGCACGAGTGTTCGCTGTAGGGTACTGGCCACTCTGCGACTGTTGAACCGGTGGATACTTCAAGTTGCTTGATCGTGTTGTTGGATATGACGAATATATGGTCGCCGAACGAGGAGAGGTAGGGAGAGGTTACTCGCACTGGGATCTCAACGAGTAAACGACCGTCGCGCCTGTCGTATACTTGAACGGAATTCTCAGTGGCTACTCGGATGCGATAGCCCACTGATTCGAGCTTGTACCCCACTGCACTCCGACCTGCCTCGTGATCAAGCGTTTGTAGTTGTTTGCCTCTTGCAACATCCCAAACGATGGTTCTGCGCTTGGTCGATGCCAGGAGTCGAGTTGAGTCAGAGAAGAAAGCGACTCTGTTGATGGGAAGGGGTTCCTTGTGTTCAAGGACTCGTCGTTTGTATGTTCCGGTATCCCAAATCAACAGCTCTCCTCCGGCCGTCCCCGCCGCGATCCATCTGTCATCTTTGGACCAACGGAGACTTATGACACCCTCCGCTTCCATGGATGCTATTTGTTGGCCGTCTGCCACTCGCCGAACTTGTACCCCCTTGAGCTTGCCACCCCCCACAAGATACTTGGCATTTCCTGCAAACCTCACGACCACCCGGCTACCAGTGCTGGTTTCTGCTGAGGGGGATGGCTCTTGGACAATGGTAAGCATCAAAGCACCTTCATTTTTAAATCCACCATGACGCACCAAGCATTATCGACGACTGAAACTAGTGATGCGGATCGTCGCAGAGTGGTCGAACGTTGAAACTTGCAATCTCGCTCGTGTTCTCGGCACGTGTTGCCAATGCTGTGTTTCCTTTTCCGAATAATACGCCTGACAGGCCGCTTCTCTGCAAGACAGAAAACATCAATCAATGGCATCTGGCCATCTCAGTTGCCTCTGTACAGGCTGTCGCGCAATCTGAAGCCTGTTGCTTAATTGCGATTGTGTTTTCAACCATGGGTGTGCCCGTATGTCTTTGGCGTCAAACAGGCTAGAATATAAGGGAATACAGGTGGTCAACGTTGATGGGTATATGCTGTGCGACGCAAGTCTTATCGTGTTCGTTCAGATAACGCAATTGGTAGGGCCGCGTCATGTACGAGCTGTTGGCAGAAGAGTCTGCTGTCACTCACTGGGAGGTGGGTCGCTGTCTTACTTTCTGCGTGGCTCGATATAGCCTCTGATGATCGATACATACCTCATCAGACCAGACGAAGTGTGAGAGCGAGGACGTCCCAAGCAAGCAAGACCTGTCCCGTCGTTGCCTGTCTTTTGTCGTATCAGAAGGGACAAGCACTGGATCCCGAGTAAGATCGTTGGTATGGTCATCGAGTGTTAACTCCAGCGTAGGGCCATAGGTCTTTATGTCTTTGACATGGAACCAGTTCCGAGCTTGAGCCTATGTGTCCTCTACGTACGCCTATTCAACGATGGTATTCTACAAATGAATGTCCACTTGCTCGGATTGCTCAGTCTCGTCGTCTTCAATGTAAAAAGTCTTCGAGACGCTCAAATTGGTTAGCGGACCCAAGCCTAAGGATATCCACCAAGAGGTCACATATGCATCCCATTGCGTTCTGCTGTTGGGAGGATCACCGGTCCATCATCAATTCATCTCGTGGACGGATTATTGCACCGCTCCAACTCCAGCGATGATACATCGAGTTTAAAAGTACATAGAAGGATCCGATGTTTAGATGACGGGGTGACATGGGTCGATGGTGGAATCACGACAAACGAGTTATTGTCATTGGCGATAAATGAAGCGCGATCAAAAAACTCGAGAACGCTAAAGTATCACTGATTCGACAACAGCTTGATTATGCGTCGAGGAAGAGTAATAGCAAGCCAACGGTAACATGCAATGCACGGCGCAAGCTCGGGAAACTTGAAATAGATGGCCCTAACCAATAGAGATCATCAGAGCACGTCCAGTATCTGTACGTTGTCTATCAGCACGTTCAATGATGCGTCGTCCTGCACCTGGACCATGATGGGACTCTCCGAAGCGACCCTCCTGTATTCGGCCACATTTTTGCTCGTTTGCGTGAACAACAGTGCACCGAACGGTTGTCTCAGACGGGCGATAAGCTGGAGAGCGGCTGTGTGCCTGTCTATTGGCGGTGGGGGTGAAGATGGTTCGCTCTCAGATGAAGGCTCATCATCCGTTTCCTCCTTTGTCTCTCCCACAGGCTGGCGGCCGAGGAGAAAGTCGATCCATGGGTGAACAAGAATCAGAGAGTCCGATTGGGAGAGGTCTTCTGCGGTACTAATATCTACCATCCCGAGTGCGGCTCCCTGTGTACGGAATACTTGTTCCGACCCAGTTCGAGAAACTGACAAGGGCCCGAGTTTGAAAGTAAGACACGGAAGCTTCAGCCGTTTTCCCAAAAACGACGACACAGGAAGCTCTTCGAGCCGATTGTAGAATTTCAAGACCAAGTCAAGCTTGAGGGAAGAGGCTCGTAACGTAGCAGTGATGGTCTCCATTTCAGTGATGGCGGGATGTGTGAGGTCGGTAATTGGCTGAATACACGGATACGGCTGGGGAAGCAGCTATTGAAGCTTCCAGACTTCCCAGTCCATGCAAGAATGCTCGCATCTCTAGAACTCGTGAGTATCTGTGCCAACAGTCGCCCGAGCGCTTGGTCTCCATCGCGATATATGACCGGCAAAGTCACGGAGAATATCCCAAGCAGTGAATATGCCTCATCCTCGATGAGAGCCGCCTCTCGTCTTGAAGTGAGACGTAGCTTCTCCCGAATGTTGTCCAACCCAGGTCGAAGACCTATCAAAGCTGGCGTCGAGATACCTATTACCTCCTCCATCTCGGATAGGATCTCGGGAGACTCCTTGTGATTTGGGATGTCGATGTTCCGGTAGAGTGTCCAGTCCTCGTTGTAGAACCAAACCACCTTCGAGGCATGGTATTCCTGGAAGGTCCATGGATGGGTGTTCCAGATGCTCCTGATGAGATCACCATACCGCGATGGAGAGCGAACACTGTGGAGTAAAACGAGAGTCAAAGCAGAACCCTGGTACCATCTGAACATGGCGACCAGCGCTTCTTGGAATACGAAGTCGTCATCCCTGTTGACGCAACAGGTATCGCTCCAAGCCCAATGTAACCCAGCATCCCGTACAATCTTGCAGAACATTTTGAGCTTGTCGTTGGTGGGTGAATCCTCGAGATCATAAACTATGACGCGAATGACCTTCTTGAAGAGAGGTTCATTGTCTTCCTGCTCGTGCGAAAACATGGCATAACGATAATACTGCGTCACGTCATGTTCGATGCGAGTATGATCAATGATGGTCGTCATGGAAGAGATCAACTGTTTGAAGATCGGGAGCGATTCAAATGACAATGCTTGTCCTGATTTGTCGAGGAGTCGGCCGGAGGTAGTGTTGATGAGTACCCGAGGAGAGTCGCGGATAACGTGCTGACCAGCACGTCGGATGACCATTCTCGTATTTGTTGGATTGATGTAATGGCGATGGAGCTCTAGTAGAGAATAAGTATCAGTAGATGAACTTTAGCATGATGTCGACGCCCTTACTGCGAATACCAGGATCAGTCGATTGTGACATCTTCGATAACATCGCCTCGAATGCGTTGACTGCGTTCTCATAGTCTCCTGCCTTGTGTAACGCTGCGTGCTTCCTCTCGTAACCCCATGGGGACAATGGATCGAGCTCGATGGCCTGATAATGATCTATCGACTAAAGCTAACCTGCGTGACACGAAACAACGCACCTTGTTCGCGTCATTCAATGCCAGCTCCCACAAACCATCGGCTACGTACACTTTGCTCCGCTTGATTAAGACTCGTACAAGGGATCCGTTGGCGGGTGCGTGGTTCCTCTGGTAGTGAGAAGTGGAGGCGTATATCGATGCTTTGGCATCGGGGCAGTCCATTTCCCCCGAGTCGAATGCAGCCTCGGCGATATGGATACATGCCTGAGATAGAAACTGATCAGTAACGAGGACCGAAACAAGGCGAATTAGTATTAAAACCATTGACATGCGCCATTTAGTCCAACAACACGCGTACTTACAGTAGAATAGCACGAAGGCGAGTCGTCCTTGAGATCTTGGATGGTGACTTCCCCATCCAGTCCACAAATTGCGAGAAACTGGTCATCCGGAGAGAATGCGACGAAAGATATTTCTAGAGGGCGTTCAATGAAACCACACTTGGTGTGTGTGGACGTATTCCAAAAGGTGACACCATGTTTTGCAGAATATGCGATGAATTTCTCATGCTCGGGTAGGGCAATGCACGAGTGTTCGCTATAGGTAACTGGCCATTCTGCGACTGTTGAACCGGTGGCGCTTTAAATTCCTTGATCGTGTTGTTGGATATGACAAAGATATGGAGGTTTTTGAACCAGAGAATGTAGGGTGAGGTTATGCGCACTGGGATCTCAATGAGTAAACGACCGTCGCGGCTGTCGTATACTCGAACGAAATTCTCTGTGGTTGCCGCAGTACTTGTTTGCCACTTGCAATGTCCCAGATGATGGTTCTGCAGTTGTTCGATGACTTGAGTCCAGTCGACTCATGGAAGAAAGTGACTCTGTTGATGGGAAGGGGTTCGTTGTGTTCAAGGATTCGTTCGTATGTCTCGGCATCCCACATCAAGAGCTCTCCTCTGGTTGTCCCCGCCGCGATCCATCTGCCATCTTCCGACCCGGCGAGGCACAAGACACCCTGCGCCGTCAGTCATGACATTTGTTGGCCATCTGCCACTCGCCGAACTTGTACCCCCTTGAGCTTGCCACCACCCACAACATACTTGGCATTGCCTGCAAACGCCACCACCACTCGGTCACCGGTGCTGGTTTCTGCTGAAGGGGATGGCTCTTTGACAATGGTGAGCGTCAATGCACATCCACTTTAAACTCAACATGACGCACCAGGCATTATCGACGATGACGCCATTGGTGCTGGCGCGATTGTCGCAGAGTGGTCAAACGTTAATGAACAAGCCGTGGCAGATTGATACTGCAATCTCGCTCGTGTTCTCGGCACGTGTTGCCGATGCTGTGTTTCCTCTTCCGAATAATACTGTACGCCTATACGCCTGACGGGCCGCTTCCTTTTACAGGGGGCGACGTACACGAAGAGTCTTTTACTACCATGAGGAATATCCCAGTCCCTTTCGTTCGTGCAGTCTCTTCGAGGTTCCCTATTTTTCAGTTTTTTCCAACAGGACTTGGTCTTTATCGAGGAAGCTTACCGCTTAATTACGATCGTGTTTTCAACTGGGGTGTACCTGCATGTCTTTGGTGCAAATACAGCCAAGAGTCTGCTGTTACTCACTGGGAGGTGGGTCGCTATCAGCAGTATGTTAGTATCGCTTCCTACGTTATCAGACTGGAAGAAGCTTGAGACTCGAGAGCGAGGACGCACTTCTCCAATAGTTGCCTGTCGTATCAGAAGGGACAAGTGCTAGATCCCGAGTAAGATCGTTGGTATGTTCATTCCAGCGTACCATTTTGTCAATCCTTGTGTCTTTGACATGGAACCAGTCCGAGCTTGAGCCTATGTGCCCATTCCGTACGGTTGATTGCCTAGTCAACGATGGTATTCTACAAATGGATGCCCATTTGTTCGGATTGCTCAGTCCCATCTTCCTTAAAGTAAAAGTCCTCGAGCTCTACCTGGTATTGCCAGCGCCGCTGACTCGCAGGATGATGTTGGCGCTCGTACCATCACAAGTCACTGGGGGATAGTAACGGGGAAATAAATGCGGCATCGAGGTCGAATATCATCAGAGTACATTCGATATCCGTACGGTGTCTATTAGGTCGTCCAACGGCATGTCCTCTTGTACCTGGACAATGATAAGACTCTCCGAAGCGACTCTTTGGTATACGTCTTGATAGATCGGCGTGAGCAACAGCGCACCGAACGGTTGTCTCAGGCGAGCAATAAGCTGGAGAGCTGCTGCGTGCCTGTCCATCGGCGGTGGGGGTGAAGATGGTGCGCTCTCAGATGAAGAATCATTTGTTTCCTCCTCGGATATTGTCTCTCCCACGGGCTGTCGGCCGAGGAGAAAGTCGATCCATGGATGAACAAGAATCAGAGACTCCAATTGGGAGAGATCTTGTTCGGATTTAATTTCTACAATCCCGAGTGTAGTTGTCTGTGCACGGAACACTCGTTCTGAATTGATCCAAAAAACCGACAAGGGCCCTAATTGGAAACCAAGACACGAAAACTTTACCCGCTGTCCCAAAGACGACGGCGGGGGGAGCTCTTGGAGCCGATCGTAGAATTTCATGACCACCAAGTCAAGATTGAGGGAAGAGGCTCGCAAGGTAGCAGTGATGGTCTCCATTTCGGTGTCTGACATGGATGGCGGGATGTGTGAGGTCGATGATTGGCTGAATACACGAATGCGGCTTGGGAAGCAGCTATTGAAGCTTCCAGACTTCCCAGTCCATGCAAGAATGCTCGCGTCTCCCGAACTCGTGAGTATCTGTGCCAACAGTCGCCCGAGCGCTCGGTCTCCAACACCATATATGACCGGTAAAGACACGGAGAATATCCCAAGCAGTGAATATGCCTCGTCCTCGACGAGAGTCGCCTCTCGTCTTGAAGTGAGACATAGCTTCTCCCGAATGTTGTCTAGCCCAGGTCGAAGGCCCATCAAGGCTGGCGTCGAGATACCTAGTGCCTCCTCCATTTCCGACAGGATCTCGGGAGACTCCTTGTGATTTGGGATGTCGATGTTCTGGTAGAGCGTCCAGTCCTCGTTGTAGAACCGAACCACCTTCGAGGCATGGTATTCCTGGAAGGTCCATGGTCGGGTGTTCCAGATGCTCCTGATGAGATCACCATACTGCGATGGAGAGCGAACACCGCGGAGCAAAACGAGAGTCAAAGCAGAACCCTGGTACCATCTGAACATGGCGACCAGCGCTTCTTGGAGCACAAAGTCATCATCCCTGTTGACGCAACAGGTATCGCTCCAAGCCCAATGTAACCCAGCATCCCGTACGATCTTGCAGAACATTTTGAGCTTGTCGTTGGTGGGTGAATCCTTGAGATCGTAGACTATGATGCGGATGATCTTCTCGAAGAGAGGTTCATTGTCTTCCCGCTCGTGCGAAAACATGGCATAACGATAGTACTGTGTCACGTCATGTTCGATGCGAGTATGATCAATGATGGTCGTCATGGAAGACATCAACTGTTTGAAGACCGGGAGCGATTCAAATGACGAAGCTTGTTCCGGTTTGCTGAGGAGTTGGCCGGAGGTGGTGTTAATGAGCATCCGAGGAGAGTCGCGGATGACGTGCTGAACAGCACGTCGGATGACCGTTCTCGTATTTGTTGGATTGATGTAATGGCGATGGAGCTCTAGTAGAGTACAAGTATCAGTAGACGAACCATGACATGATGTCAACGCCCTTACTGCGAATACCAGGATCAGTCGATTGCGACATCTTGGATAACATCACCTCGAATGCATTGACTGCGTTCTCATATTCTCCTGTCTTGTGTAACACTGCGTGTTTCCTCTCGTAACCCCATGGGGACGATGAGTCGAGCTCGATGACCTGGTAATGATCTATCGACTAGAGCTAACCTGCGCGACACGAAGCAACGCACCTTGTTTGCATCATTCAACGCCAGCTCCCACAAACCATCAGCGATGTACATTTTGCTTCGCTTGATCAAGACTCGTACGAGGGATCCGTTGACGGGTGCGTGGCTCCTCTGGTAGTGAGAAGTGGAGGGTGCGTCCGTCGATGCTTTGGCGTCTACGGGGCAGTCCGTTTCCCCCGAGTCGACTGCACCCTCGGCGATATGAATACGTGGTGCCTGAGATAGAAACTGATCAGTAACGAGGACCGAAACAAGACGAATTGGTAGTAAAACCATTGGCATGCGCCGTTTAGTCCAATGACACACATACTTACAGTAGAATAGCATGAAGGCAAGCTGTCTTTGATATCTTGGATGGTGACTTCTCCACTCAGTCCACAGATTGCGAGAAGCAGGTCGTCCGGAGAGAATGCGATGGAAGATACTTCTAGAGGGCGTTCAATGAAACCAGACTTGGTGTGTGTGGAAATATCCCAAAATGTGACCCCATGATTTGCAGAGTATGCGATGAATTCCTCATGCTCGGGTAGGGCAATGCACGAGTGTTCGCTATAGGTGACTGACCACTCCGTGACTATTGAACCTGTGGACAAATCAAATTGCTTGATCGTGTTGTTGGATATGACAAAGGCATGGTGGGTTCCGCGCCAGAGGAGGTAGGGTGAGGTTGCGCGCACTGGGATCTCAACGAGCAAGCGACTTTCGTGGTTGTCATATACTCGAACGGAGTTCTCAGTGGCTGCCGCCATGTAATAGCCTCCTAGCCCGCCTGAGGACCACCCCACTGCATTCTGGCCTGCTTCGTGGTCAAATGTTTGTAGATGTTTTCTACTTGCAACGTCCCAAACGATGGTTCTGTGGTTGGTTGATGAGTCGAGTCGAGTCGAGTCAGGGAAGAAAGTGATCTCGTTGATGGCATAGGGTTCCTGGTGTTCAAAGACTCGTTCGTGTGTCTCGGCATCCCACATCAACAGTTCTCCTCTGGCTGTCCCCGCCGCGATCCATTTGCCATCTCTTGACGTAGCGAGACATGTAACACCCTCCGCTTCCACGGATGCCATTTGTTGTCCATCTGCCACTCGCCGAACTTGAACCCCATTGAGCTTGCCACCGCCCACAAGATACTTGGCATTTCCTGCAAATCTCACCACCACTCGGCCACTGGTGCTGGTTTCTGCTGAAGGAGATGGCTCTTGGACAATGGTAAGCATCAATGCACCCCCACTTTAAATTCACCATGACGCACCAGGCATTATCGACAACGAAACCAGTGGTGCAGACGCGATTGTCGTAGAGTGCCAGACCGTGAGAGCTGAAACATGGATGAAGAAGTCGCCACTGGCACGTTTGTGTTCCGCAAAGCCTATCTATGGGCGCTTACCCGCACAGGGCGAGCCTTTTCCACGCAACAGACGATGACGATTGTGTCTGGCCACATATTCACTTGAAATAGCTGCTCTTCTAACCAATTTTTCCAGGACTTGGTCCTTTGCCTTTGCTCAACGCCGACAGATATATATATGCTGCGCGACGTGAGTCTCGCCGTGTTTATCATTATATAGCGCCGTTCCCAAATGATTGGCAGGGCCACATTCGTGTATACAAGCTGATGGCAGAAGAGTATATTGCTATCAGCAATGCGTTACTTCCTGCGTGCTTTGATACAAACCTCTGATCAATCATCCTCATCAGACTTGGAAGCGAGGACGCTCAGAGCGAGTAAGGTTTCATTGCCTATCTTTTTATTGTATCAGACGGTGCAAGCGATGGGTCCTGAGTAAGATCATTGGTACTTTCATTCCAGCATACCATTTTTTGTCAGCACTGATGTCTTCCGAGTTTGATCCTATGTGTCCACTCCACACGACTGATCACCTACTCGACGATGGTACTCTGCAAATGAATGCCCACTTTCTCGGATTGCTCAGACCCATCGTCCTCAAAGTAAACGTCCTCGAAGCCCTCAAATCGTTCTGTGAACTCCAAGGATTTCTGGCGCAAGGTCGTACGTACGCATTCCGCTGGGATCACCACCCACACTTGCGCAGGCTATCCCGATCTGCGTCGATCTGACACACGAATCGGTTACTTGGTGAACCAAAGCATGCTTCTAGTCCAACATGTGCGTCAACATGGACATCCATTCATTTCAAGAATGGGTTACTGACATTTGCGATTTTGTGAAGAAGCAACCCCTTCCCTAGGATGTGCGAGGAAACCCGGTCACCTCGATTTTCCATTCTGTACGGTCGTATACCGATTTTACTTGTCTTTGCCTGCTCAACGAGGGTACTCGTACTCTAGGGTGATATCAATGATTGACACATGGTCGCCAAAGGGGTTGGTGGCAACCGCCCACCCTATCCTACCTAGCGAGATAAAACGGTATCAATGCAAAAAGACTCGCCAGTGTCCGTGACTCCCGTTACGAGTGGAAACAGCTCGACGAACGAATTATTGGTGATAAGCGCATCCCAGAAGTGCAATCAAAAGAACTAAAAAACATGGCTACTACTCTACGTTGTAAGCACGGCGCAACTTGGGAAACAAGCGGATGGCGCCAACCAATAAATATCATTGTATCATCAGAGCACGTCCAGCATCCGTACGGAGTCTATCAGCTCGTCCAACGGCGTGTCCTCTTGTACCTGGACAGTGATAAGACTCTCCGAAGCGACCCTCCGGTACTCTGCCACATCTTGACGGGTTGGCGTGAGCAATAGCGCACCGAACGGTTGTCTCAGCCGAGCAATAAGCTGGAGGGCTGCTGTATACCTGTCCACCGGTGATTGGGGTATATGCGGCTCGATTATAAGCGAAGACTGATCATCCGTTGTCTCGGGTATTATCCCCCCCGCAGGCTGTCGGCTGAGGAGAAAGTCGATCCACGGGTGAACAAGAGTCAGAGAGTCCACTTGGGAGAGATCTTCTGCAGTTTCAATCTCCACCATCCCGAGTGTGGTTGTCTGTGCACGGAGTACTCGTTCTGAGCTGATCCGAAAAACCGACAAGGTCCCGAGCTTGAAAGCAAGACACGGAAGCTTCAGCAGTTTGCCTGAAAATGATGGCACAGGAAGTTCTTGGAGTCGATCATATAATTTCATGACCAAGTCAAGATTGAGGGAAGAGGCTCGCAACGTAGTAGTGATGATCTCCATTTCGGTGTCTGTCATGGATGGTGGGATGTGTGAGGTCGATGATTGGCTGAATACACGAATGCGGCTTGGGAAGCAGCTATTGAAGCTTCCAGACTTCCCAGTCCATGCAAGAATGCTTGCGTCTCCCGAACTCGTGAGTATCTGTCCCAAGAGTCGCCCGAGCGCTTGGTCTCCATCACCATATATGACCGGTAAAGACACGGAGAATATCCCAAGCAGTGAATATGCCTCGTCCTCGACGAGAGTCGTCTCTCGTCTTGAAAACAGGCGCAGCTTCTCCCGAATATTGTCTAACCCAGGTTGAAGTGCCATCAAGGCTGGCGTCGAGATGCCTGTTGCCTCTTCCATCTCTGACAGGATCTCGGGAGACTCCTTGTGATTTGGGATGTCGATGTTCCGGTAGAGTGTCCAGTCCTCATTGTAGAACCGAACAACCTTCGAGGCATGGTACTCCTGGAAAGTCCATGCACGAGTGTTCCAGATGCTTCTGACGAGATCACCATACTGTGATGGAGAGCGAACACCGCGGAGTAAAACGAGAGTCAAAGCAGAACCTTGGTACCACCTGAACATGGCGACCAGTGCTTCTCGGAGTACGAAGTCATCCTCCCTGTTGACGCAACAGGTATCGCTCCAAGCCCAGTGTAATCCAGCATCCCGTACGATCTTGCAGAACATTTTAACCTTGTCGTTGGTGGAAGAATCCTTGAGATCGTACACTATGGCGCGAATGACGTTCTCGAAGAGAGATTCATTGTCTTCCCGCTCGTACGAAAATATGGCATAACGATAGTACTCCGTCACGTCATGTTCAATGCGAGTATGATCAATGATGGTCGTCATGGAAGACATCAACTGTTTGAAGACCGGGAGCGATTCAAATGACAAGGCTTGTTCTGATTTGTCGAGGAGTCGGCCAGAGGTGGTGTTAATGAGCACCCGAGGAGAGTCGCGGATAGCGTGCTGAACAGCACGTCGGATGACCGTTCTTATATTTGTTGGATTCATGTAATGGCGATGGAGCTCTAGTAGAGTATAAGTATCAGTGGATTAGCATGACATCGACGCCCTTACTGCGAATACCAGGATCGGTCGATTGCGACATCTTGAATAGCATTGCCTCGAATGCATTGACTGCGTTTTCATAGTCTCCTGCCTTGTGTAATGCTGAGTGTTTCCTCTCGTAACCCCATGGGGAGGATGGGTCGAGCTCGATGACCTGATAATGATCTATCGACTAGAACTAACCTGCAGGACACGAAGCAACGCACCTTGTTTGCGTCATTCAACGCCAATTCCCACAAACCATCGGCTACATACACTTTGCTCCGCTTGATTAAGACTCGTACGAGTGATCCGTTGGCGGGTGCGTCCGTCAACGGTGCTTCGGCATCTACAAGGCAGCCCTCGAGTGCAATGTCGGCGATGTGAATACACGGTGCCTGAGAGAGAAAGCAACCAATTTCAGTGTTTAACAGAGATAAGTAGTAGGCCATCAATTATGCCGACGACCGATACTTACAGCGGAATAGCACGAAGGCAAGCCGTCCTTGAGATCTTGGACGGTGACTTCCCCATCCAATCCACAGATTGCGAGAAACCGGTCGTCCGGAGAGAATGCGATGGAAGATATTTCTAGAGGGCGTTCAATGAAACCACACTTGGTGTGTGTGGACAAATCCCAAAATGTGACACCATGTTTTGCAGAGTATGCGATGAACTTTGCATGCCCGGGTAGGGCAATGCACGAGTATTCGCTATAGGTGACTGGCAACACTGTGACTGTTGAACCAGTGGACACTTCAAGTTGCTTGATCGTGTTGTTGGATATGACGAAGATATAGTGGTATCCGTGCCAGAGGAGGTAGGATGAAGTTACGCGTACTAGGATCTCAGCGAGCAAACGACCGTCGTGGCTGTCGTATACTCGGACGGAATTCTTGGTGGCTACCAAGATGCAATCCATCCAAGAGGAGTACCCCACTGCGCTCTGACCCGCTTCATGGTCAACTGCTAGTAGTTGTTTGCCGTCTGGGACATCCCAAATGGTGGCTGTGCGGTTGGTCGCAGACAGGAGTCGAGTCGAGTCAGAGAAGAAAGCGACTTCGTTGATGGCATAGGGTTCCTTGTGTGCAATTGGGACCCGTTCGTATGTCTCGGCATCCCACACCAATACCTCACCTCTGTCTGTCCCTGCGGCGATCCATTTGCCATCCCCTGACGTAGCGAGACATGTAACACCCTCCGCTTCCATGGATGCCATTTGTTGGCCATCTGCCACTCGCCGGACTTGAATCCCATTGAGTTTGCCACCGCCCACAAGATACTTGGCATTTCCTGCAAACGTCACCACCACCCGGCCACTGGTGCTGGTTTCTGCTGAAGGAGATGGCTCTTTGACAATGGTGAGCGTAATGCACCTCCAATTTAAATTCACCATGACGCACCAGGAATTAACGACCACGAAGCCATTGGTGTGGATGCGATTGTCGCAGAGTGACCGTGAGAGCTAAAACATTGGTGAACGAATCGTGGCAGATTGATACGGACGGTGGGCTGTGTTGCCCGTTCTGCATACGCTTTGATGCATTCAAAGCCTATCTACGGTCGCTTGCTCGGACATGGGGCGAGTTTCTACGCGACGGACTATGACGATTGTGTCTGGCCGACTGATATTCGTTTGAATTTTCAATCATGGTCGCTCTCCCACTAATCATTTTTTCCAGCACTTGGTCCTTTGCTCGGCCCATCAACGGATATACATATGCTGCGCGACATGAGTCTCACCGTGTTTATCCGTGTCCATATCTTGCGCGTCACAACAAACAAACCGCGGGAATTGTTGTGCACTTGCAGCACCGCGCCACCCTATCCTTGTAGTAGCGAGATAAAGTGTATCAATACAAAAAGACTCGCTAGTGTCCGTTACGAGTGGAAACAGCACGACGAATGAGTTATTGTTGATAAATGCATCCCAGAAGTGCGATCAAAAGAACTAAAATAATTGGCTACTACTCGGATGATATCGGGGACAACGACTTGCTTATGCGTTGCAACTTGAAGAGTAGTACTAATAGTGCTAATAGATATCAATGTATCATCAGAGCACGTCCAGCATCCGTACGGAGTCTATCAGCTCGTCCAACGGCGTGTCCTCTTGTACCTGGACAGTGATAAGACTCTCCGAAGCGACCCTCCGGTACTCCGCCACATCTTGACGGGTCAGCGTGAGCAATAGCGCACCGAACGGTTGTCTCAGCCGAGCAATAAGCTGGAGGGCTGCTGTATACCTGTCCACCGGTGATTGGGGTATATGCGGCTCGATTATGAGCGAAGACTGATCATCCGTTTCCTTGGGTATTATCCCCCCCGCAGGCTGTCGGCTGAGGAGAAAGTCGATCCATGGGTGAACAAGAGTCAGAGAGTCCACTTGGGAGAGATCTTCTGCAGTTTCAATCTCCACCATCCCGAGTGTGGTTGTCTGTGCACAGAGTACTTGTTTTGAGTTGATCCGAAAAACCGACAAGGTCCCGAGCTTGAAAGTAAGACACGGAAGCTTCAGCAGTTTGCTTGAAAATGATGGCACAGGAAGTTCTTGGAGCCGATCATATAATTTCATGACCAAGTCGCGACTGAGAGAAGAGGATCGCAACGTGGCAGTGATGATCTCCATTTCAGTGTCTGTCATGGATGGCGGGACGTGTGAGGTTGGCAACTGACTGAATACATGAATGCGGCCAGGGAGTGAGCTATTGAAGCTGCCAGACTTCCCAGTCCATGCAAGAATGCTCGCGTCTCCTGAACTCGTGAGTATCTGTGCCAACAGTCGCCCGAGCGCTTGGTCTCCATCACCATATATGACCGGTAAAGACACGGAGAATATCCCAAGCAGTGAATATGCCTCGTCCTCGACGAGAGTCGTCTCTCGTCTTGAAAACAGGCGCAGCTTCTCCCGAATATTGTCTAACCCAGGTCGAAGACACATCAAGGCTGGCGTCGAGATACCTATTGCCTCCTCGATCTCCGACAGGATCTCGGGAGACTCCTTGTGATTTGGGATGTCGATGTTCCGGTAGAGTGTCCAGTCCTCATTGTAGAACCGAACGACCTTCGAGGCATGGTACTCCTGGAAAGTCCATGCACGAGTGTTCCAGATGCTCCTGATGAGATCACCATGCCGTGACGGAGAGCGAACCCCGCGGAGTAAAATGAGAGTCAAAGCAGAATCCTGGTACCACCTGAACATGGCGACCAGTGCTTCTTGTAGCACAATGTCATCCTCCCTGTTGATGCAACAGGTATCGCTCCAAGCCCAGTGTAATCCAGCATCCCGTACGATTTTGCAGAACGTTTTAAGCTTGTTGTTGGTGGGCGAATCCTTGAGATCATAGACCATAATGCGAATGACGTTCTCGAAGAGAGGTTCATTGTCTTCCCGCTCGTGCGAAAATATGGCATAACGATAGTACTCCATCACGTCATGTTCGATGCGAGTATGATCCATGATGGTCGTCATGGAAGACATCAGCTGTTTGAAGACCGGGAGCGATTCAAACGACGAGGCTTGTTCTGATTTGTCGAGGAGTCGACTGGAGATGGTGTTAATGAGCACCCGAGGGAAATCACGGATAGCGTGCTGAACGGCACGTCGGATGACCATTCTCGTATTTGTTGGATTTATGTAATGGCGATAGAGCTCTAGTAGAGAATAGGTATCAGTAGACGAACCATGACATGATATCGATGCCCTTACTGCGGATACCAGGATCAGTCGATTGCGACATCTTGGATAGCATCGCCTCGAATGCATTGAGTGCGTCTTCATAGTCTCCTGCCTTGTGTAATGCTGCGTGTTTCCTCTCGTAACCCCATGGGGACGATGGGTCGAGCTCGATGACCTGATAACGATCTATCGACTAAAGCTAACCTGCAGGACACGAAGCAACGCACCTTGTTTGCGTCATTCAACGCCAATTCCCACAAACCATCGGCTACATACACTTTGCTCCGCTTGATTAAGACTCGTACGAGGGATCCGTTGGCGGGTGCATGGTTCCGAGTCCTCTGGTAGCGAGAAGCGGTGGGTGCATCCGTCAATGGTGCTTCAGCATCTACAAGGCAACCCTCGAGTGCAGTGTCAGCGATATGAATACATGATGCCTAAGAGAGAAAGCAATCAGTTTCAGTGTTTAACGTAGATAAGTAGTAAGCCATCATTCAGTCCGACGGCTGATACTTACACGGGAATAGCACGAAGGCAAGCCGTCTTGGAGATCTTGGATGGTGACCTCCCCGTCGAGTCCACAGATTGCGAGAAACTGGTCATCCGGGGAGAATGCGATGGAAGATATTTCTGCAGGGCGTTCAATGAAACCACACTTGGTGTGTGTGGAGATATCCCAAAATGTGACACCATGATTTGCAGAGTATGCAATGAATTTTCCGTGGTCGGGTAGGGCAATGCACGAGTGTTCGCTATACGGAACTTGCCACTCTGCGACTGTCGAACCGGTGGACACTTCGAGTTGCTTGAGCGTGTTGTTGGATATGACGAAGATATGGCGGGTTTCGAACCATGGGAGGTAGGGTGAGGTTATGCGCACTGGAATCTCAACGAGTAAACGACCGTCCTGGTTGTCATATATTCGTGCGGAGTTCTCAGTGGCTGCTGCGATGTAATAGTCTTCTGACTGGACGAACCCTACTGCGCTCTGGCCTGCTTCATGGTCAAATGTTTGTAGACGGTTTCTACTCGCAATATCCCAAACGATGGATCTGCGGTTGGTCGATGCCAGGAGTCGAGTTGAGTCAGAGAAGAAATCGACCAAAGTGATGGCAAGGTGCTCGTCGTGTTCAAGGACTCGTTCGTATGTCTCGGCATCCCACATCAGTACCTCTCCTCTGTCGGTCCCCGCTGCGATCCATTTACCGCCTTGAGTCGAATGGAGACAGGCGACACCTTCCGCTTCCATGGATGCTATTTGTTGGCCGTCTGCCACTCGCCGCACTTGAATCCCCTTGAGCCTGCCACCGCCCACGATATACTTAGCATTCCCTGCAAACGTCACCACCACCCGGCCACTTGTGCTGGTTTCTGCTGAACCAGATGGCTCTTCGACATGCGTCAGTGCACCTCCGCTTTGAATTCACTATGACGCACCAGGCATTATCGACGACGACGCCATTGGAGTGACCGTGAGAGCGGAAACATTTGATGAGCAGATTGATACGTGGGCTGTGTTGTCCGTTCCGCACGGATCCAAAAGCCTATCTACAAGGGACAAGTTCCCACGCGAGAGACAATGACAATTGCGCTTGACCATTCGTTGAGGATTATGGAGTAGCCAAGGTTTCTGCGGTTCTCGAGGACTAGTAAGGGCTCTCAGGCAAGGAAGCCGATCGGGATGACGACTCGGCAGTTGCTGCAAGGTTTGCTCATTCGTCTCCAAAGAAAAGTCGGGATCGCCGGGATCACCATGGGCTGTGTTTCCTATTCCGAATACGCTCGAGCTTGACGGTATAAGACAGAGAACATGAATCAATGACATCTGGCCATCCCAGTCCCCTTCGTCCGCGCAGTCTCTTCGAGATTCACTGATTTGGTCTTTATCGAGGAAGTCTGTTGCTTAATTACGATGGTGTGGTTTCGACCATGGGTCGAACAGGTGAGAATACAAGTGAAATTGCGAATACAGCCAGTGGGAGACTAATTCGCCACGAAGTGCTATGATACCGAATTGACTATGTACATACTACTAGAACTCCCTATATCGACGACAGCGACAATATACAAAATCAATTTCCTAGTTAAAAGAGACCGCCAGCCCTGTGATGATCCTACATTTTATGACTCGTGAGGAAGGACCATGCCAATATAGCCCGAGAGTACTGTACAGCCGCTTCCTGAGTTTCAGAAGCTGTGTCACCCAAGTGTTCCGAAGTCTCGGCGAGATAGCTTGCAGAATCTGCGCTGCATGTTCAAGCACACATTTAGAAAATGGTGAAGCAACTCACTGGGGACCCAGTACGGATGTTCGGGATGTTCCTCTGGTATGAGCTGCAAAGCCTCTTCGCTGAGCACAATCAACTTCGTGAAGTAGCCAAGGTCCCCAGAGGACTCGAGGAGTCTCCACAATGCAACGCTGCGGGTTCTCAGGCAAGGAAGCCGATCAGGATGACGACTCGGCAGTAGCTGTAAAGTCTGTTCGTTTGTCTCCAAAAAGGAGTCAAGATCACTGAGTTCGCCACGTTCCTCATAGCGTCTCCATAATGCGCTGCTGAGGTTGATTAACCGTTGCGGTTTATCAAAGTAGTCATTTGAAGACACCGTCACATTAGATCTCAATGTCTGGACCAACTCGTCGAGTTCGGCCGTGCTTCCAGAGTTAACGACCCTGCATCGCTTGAGCGTGTCGAGTACGAGGTCCGCAGCTCGACGTTCATGAGTGTCTTCAGGGAGATCACGAAACTCGGTCATGAGCGCGGTAACGTCGTGTGCAACGGATTCAGCGGATCCCTGCTTCTCGTAGCGGGATAGCAGTGTTTGAGCGAGCTGTAGTAACGTCGCAGGTCTGTCAGGGTGTCCTGAACGACGCAGATCAAGAGCGTGTCGATACAGTTCAATGGGTTCCTCGAGATTTCCACTTGATGGGTCAACCTGATAGCCAATGAACTCTGCCTTGGCAAGATTGACAAGCGCCACTGCATAACATCCATGTGTTGAGGGACAACTGGAGCGAGCACATTTGAAATGACGGATAGCACTCTCGAGATCTTCTCTCTGGTATTCATTATGGTAGCGGATGATAGCTTCTTGCCCCAAATTTGTCTCGCGAATGAGGTCCAAATCGAATTCTTCCGAGTTCGACTGCCAACGATGAATCATCAGCGGATGAGCATTGACATAGAAAAGTTCAGTTACATTACTGTCACCACCACTCGGGGCGACTGCCAAAGGAGTAGAATGCCATCGTCCTAGGGTAATGAGCAGCGAGGGACCAGAGGCTGCGATCCCAGACTCTCCGCAAGTGAATGTGATTACTACGTTGACATTAAGATCCCGGGACTCGGTGGACCACACCCAAAGCAATTTACTTACAATGTGTACCACCAACTAACTCATCTGGACGGATTTCTGACGAGTAGAGAGCCTCTCCATCGCTCAGCATTGGGTTTAGCTCGAAGGAGGCGTAAACCGTGAATCGGACTTTGCCAGAGGCGGCTTGAGAGGGCCTAGACATAGTCAACAACCATATGCGAACAGAAAACAACCAGCTCACAGAAAAATTACATCGTCCCATTCGATGTCGCTATCATTCAACGGTATGGGTATACTTTGAGTTCTTTGTTCGGCACCGCCAAACCGAACCAAAACATGAAGGCCAACTGGGATCCGCTTACGGCCAATGGGTATATTTTGAGCACGGATACCTGCAAAATAGCCATCAGACTTCTCCCAGGATCCTGAAAAGATAGTCACGTACGCGTAATGACAATTTGTGGATTGTCGAGCAAGGGTGAAGACGGAGGTGAAGACTCAAACTCCGGCGTAGTACAAGTCGACATTTCCGACTCAGGAGAAGATGAGAATGACTCGGACACCTCGAACTCAGAAGCCGAAGGGTCCGATATCTCGAGCTCCGACAGATCATGTGGGCCAGCAGTAGAGGAAATGGAATCCATGGTGTCATCACTGTCAAGACGGTCTTGAATGGCTCCGAACGCATGTAAAATAACAAAACGTACGCTTCGACTTTCAGATATACAGCAGCTAAGGAGTACTCAGTAATGCCGACAATTATAATGATCGAAAGGGCTTGCCATTTTCACGTTTCGTGGTACAGTATCGTGTTAGGAATGCGCCAAGGCGGTCTTCGTGAAGAAGATCCTCATGCCTCAGTCCTTTCTAGCAGACGAATAAGCCAAAGTACAACGAACACGACATAACGAATACCTTCATCATATACATCCAATCATCATCGTGCGTAATAGCAACTCTCTCGTCTGGATTCTGAATGTCATAAGATATCGTACTGCAGGATTTTCGAGTTGACGAACCTTGTCCAGGAGGAAACGGTTGATGATGTCGGAGGGATGGAAAGGCTGAAGGATGGGTAGGTCAAAATCCAGATAAATGCGTTCATAGAGCTAACCTGGGACAGCTCTGGTTTGTGCTCCATATCTATTCGCCATCAACTGAATGTCAGATGGTTCACGACGGGGTTGATTATACAGCCTACCTACAGCCATAGGCTGCTTGTGCCCACCCGAAAACCCGCGTAACCAATCGAGATAAGCCCTGAACCGACGAACTAGTATGGACCAGGTAGTTTCTGGTTTTGTGACGTCCATGACTTCCGGGAATTGACTGTTGACCGTAATCTTGAAACCGGTGATAAAGATAGTCTGATTGAAGTTCCCGCTGGCACCACCGCCGTCATGCGAATCGGCGGGAAATTCGAACGCCAGTGGGTAGACGTTGGGATCTTTGTCGTTTTGTCGGGCCAGGATTCTCCCTGTGGCACCCGAAGGGTTGTTGAACGAACCGAGAGACCAGGAGCGAGCCTTGTAGAACCCAGTGATGAGATAGAGAGAACGATCGAGGTCACGTTGCTGGAGGCCGTAGCGCCTTCTGGCAAACTCGTACCAGTTGAGCGCGCTCTTCATTGCTTCCGCGCGAAACTGTTCTGGTGATACGAGCTTGACGGACATGGCGCCTTGAGGCAGTAAAAGGATAGCGCCCGCACGGGCGGACGTGGCGAACTCGTAGTCGACCGATGAACTGAGACAACATCGTCAGTAGGAAAACTAGAGATGGTCGCACTGTGCGCTACCTTGGTTTATCGGTCTGGAGGACCTGTCGTATCCCATGGGAGTAAATCGGGTGAGCAGATAGTGCATTCTTTGTGGACTTGACGGCGCCTTGCTCAACGGGTTGAAAGTTCGCAGGGACTACATCCATATGAAGAGGGTTGTCACTGCGTTTGGAAATATTGAACAGGACGTCGAATTGGCCATCGCTATCGACTGTGCCGACATCCCCAATTTGAAGCCCATATTCTTGGTAATCTTCTGGAAGTGTACTCATTGGCTCTGGTGTCCACAGAGGGTATCCGTAGACGACATGTCGTTTAAGTAGATGTTTCGCGTACACATCCTGGAAGGAGTCGCTCATTCCAGGATTAAGCGTGGAGGAGTGGGTTGGGTAGTGTTCAAGTTAGGCGAGCTGTCAGGGTTGCATGACACCGCATGGCGCAAACAGCAATTGGCGCCCGTAGTACGTACATATAAGCACATGGCGACAAGCAAATGGTACGACGTCGAAACATGAGAGACATCGACCTTCACAACCCGACGATCGTTTTCAAAGACTACATTGTTTGAAATGTGTGTTCACAGCAGACCTCAGAAGGAATCCGGGGATAGACGAGGTTAGGGTTTGCTGACACTTCTTGCACCAGGTATGCTCCCATCCGGGGAATGGACAGGCGAGTTCTTCCAGTCCTTCGTAACCTTCCCTGCCGACAAACGCAACATGATTGCACCCTGTGACACACCGTGAGTACCGAGTGTCGTGAATGACAAGGTTAGACGGAGCCGTCAATCACCTGCGACAACGTACCCGCATCCACAAATATGCTATCTCGAGCTCGGACCAAGCCATGTACTGTGCTCCGGATATGCCGAGACGCTGAACCATGTGTCCGGCGACGGCTGTGTAGGATCTTCATTAGTGGCCTGTCTACGATAGGATCGGCGGGTCGCTGGCTCACCAGTAATATCGAAGCGACCAAAAATCCTTCCCGACGATAGACACCATCAATAAATACTGTATATATCCTAAAACATGAGAGAGCAAGTGCGAAAGTGCGCTGATTTGCCCGCCACTATCTCACTAACAACGGCAGTTCGTCTGACCACAGCGATAACAAAAGCGTGTGTTACAGCCAGGAGCAATACACTGAAAGCCACACGTTCCATCAAAACCAGTGTCACGGCGAATCTCGACCGAATAGGAGACATACCGAGAGGTGGTTGCAGCCAGCGATCTTCTGAATGGGCGTCTTACAGTCTATACACGGGAGCGAGATCATAAAATCGATACGCGAGCGGCAAAGTCCAACTCACTGGGACAGTATCGCCATCCTTGCTGTTTCATGAGGTGATTCAACTCCGCTGTTCCATCACATGAATGTTTCGACCCGCCTGGCGCGATCGTCTGTTGGCACTTTGTGCACCACACGTGGTCGCACGCAGGAAAGGGGCAGTGGATTTCAGAATTAGCTTCTAGGTCCTCTCTGTCAACGAATCCGGAGTGCTGACACCTCGGGCAGAGTCAGCACAAGGGCAGAAACACGAACTAAAGTAAGACACACTTGCGACAATTGATCGAGATGGAGAATTTGGCTATTTCCATTTCTACCCAGGTTGCCCACTGTTCTTCGGAAACGCCGAGCAACTGTACCAACGTGCCCGATATGGCTGAGTTGCGGTGAACACCAGCCAAAGACAAAAAGCGGGCAACCTCGAGACTTACTGCCAGGATTCTGGTTTTCGTGATCTGCCATACAAACTGGACAGAGTACGGGAAAACGATGTTCATCGATCTTGCTGCAAACATGCCCACGCGCGCAATCTCTACAGATTTCGTGTCCGCACGCGTCGATGTGAACGGCGTCATCTTCTGGGAAATCATCTAGACAGATGCCGCAGTGGTACTGGCGTTGTGCGGTCCGCATGAGCTCGTGCCTCTGCTTCAGGAGTTTGTCGTTT
>JBBPJP010000408.1:0-24436 GCA_038088775.1 Boletus barrowsii | reverse complement strand
GCAACCGCACTCAAGCGTGCGCCCCCACCTCCGCCACCCCCAAGAACCAAAAAACCGCCATCTTCTCCTATTGTCTCACCTCTCCTTCGTCCAGTCCCGGTACCAGCCGTGCTCCGGTCACCCAGTGCCAGTCCCGAGTGCGAATCACTCTCCGTGCGGTCTAATCATAACAACCATGGAGCAGAGGAGAGTAGTGAGGATGGGACCTTAGCCAGTGTGGCCCCGCTTCGCAATAGGTTATTGTGAGTGCCCCTCTCTTGTTTACGCTCATGCCAGTCATTGAGTTCTGACAACTGACCTTGTTGCAGGTCACCGGTACCGGTACAGACGACCAAGTCGTATCCAACACGACCTGTTACTCCCAGGCCTCCCCCCAGGCCTCCAATAATGACATCACAGAGTGATTCGGTGGTGATCCAGAATGCACCGCCTTCAATTCCTCCCCGACATACACACCCTGGTGCTCCCCAGTCACCATTGGACGTATCCACTGAAACGTCGTCCCCTGGCATGATCTCAATCGATGCCTTTCCTTACCCAGGCAGCGTTGCGGCTCTGCGGGGTCGGTTTGCGTAAGTGTTCCATGACATTAGCATTCACAGCCCTTAACAGCAATCATGTAGTTCACAGGGTGTTTCCTGTGAAGTCAACCCGTCGTCGTACAATGAGCCAAACATCTTGGTCACAAGTCCTCCTATTCTCCCTGTTCGGCAGCCACGGCCACTAAACGCGACGCTTTTTGCGCGGGAGGATAGTTTGGAACTCCACAGTAGCTCCACTTCTTCCCTCCTTAGTCCTTTTACGGACGATGATTCTGAAATATCAGAGATATCAGAAATTTCGTTATCGCCAGTGGTCCAGTCTGAGAGAACGAGCGGTTCTGACGAAGTCGCCTACGCGAACGGGATACATCGCCGCCACCACGAGCGAGATCACTCAGGTAGTTCCAGCGAGAGTCTTTCCGGTTTCTCGACTCTTGCAAAGCCCAAACCACCACCTCGACCCGCCTCACAAGCCCCTCCGCGCCCTCCCCGCCGATCGAATGGCTCATCCGCACCTCCGGGACCCCAAGAGTCCTCGTTTACAAGCTCCACTGCAACCACGCCAAAGCGGCCCGTCGCACCACCTCTTCCGTCTCGTCGTGTCACACAGCAAGAAAATGCCTTTGAGGGCCCCTCTCCAGCGCCACCTCTACCAGCACGTGTACTACCTTCGCAAGGCGATGTCCTTAGTGCCATTGAAAGCGCGCCACTGGTTGGGGAACATAAACCTATTGGAAGTCCAAGGCTCCCGCCGCCACCCACGCGCACGATTGCACTAGGTGACAAATTACCCCCTATGCGTCGCGCACCCTCTCCGTCGTCTGACGAAGAGTTTGGCTCCGAGGAGGATCCGCGTGTACGCGGCGCTGAATCCCTTCCTGATTCGAGTCGTTCCTCGAGACGTCCCCCTACCATGCCTAGTGCTAGTTTCCTGGAATACAAACTGCAGGTTCTAGCGCATTCCGGGCATGTCGCTGTCGCTGGCTCCGGAGTAGTGGTGGCGTCTGGCCACCACATTAAATACTACGATCTTTCGTCTAATGACGGTCTTTCATGGGACCTCGATACAAGAGACGGCATGAGAGGCTCTGTAGCGTCCTGTCTCGAGTTCAGGTCAGCGCGCAACGAAGCGGACAGAGGAAAATACCTATGGGTCGGAACGAAAGAAGGACATTTGCTCGAGGTAGATGTCGAGATGGGCATATTCACGTCTTCCAAGATGGGCATCCACGCATCTCAGGTCACTGGCATATTCCGACATGGGTCCATGATGGTCACCGTCGACGAGATCGGAAAATCATTCATCTTTGATCCTAATTCCAACGCAAGCGCAGGCATTGATGCGGACTTGTCGGATGACGTCAATCTTGTGTACACCGCTCCTCGGGTCTACCGTTTAGGAGAAAAGGTCGAGTTTGTGAAATTCCTTGGGGGGTTATTGTGGACTGCGGTACGGACAGATATACACGGCGCTGGTATGGCTTCGCTTCCCGTCATTCGGGTGTATGATATATACGCTCCCGGGAGTATCGGCCGCTCCGTGACACCAACTCAACATACTGGTGCGGTAACCTCGGGTACCATCCTTCCCTCCCACCCTGACCACGTCTACTTGGGCCACGAGGGTGGATTCATCAGTATTTGGAACATTGCGACACAGGATGGGATCCCCGCTTGCGTCGAAGTGGTCAAAGTGAGCACGTCCGATGTGCTCTGTCTGGAGGGAGTTTCCGACCGCCTGTGGGCTGGTGGTCGGAAGGGTACAATTACTGTGTACGACGTGAGCGCAAAACCGTGGGTCGTCACTAATTGTTGGGATGCTCATGGTGGGCTGCCTGTTTCGCAAATCTTCGTGGACCCTTATGCGATGGTGCACATGGAAAAGCTGTGCGTGGTGAGCGTGGGACGGGACGAACAGATCAGGTTTTGGGATGGGCTTCTTGGTGCTGACCGGATCGGTAAGTGATACAGCTGCATCTTACCATATGCCGCGTGGATTGCTTATGGATTGGGTAGAGCAAGAGATGCTAAAGCGCGAGCATGCATTCTGCACGTTCCGAGACCTCAAGGTCCTCATTGTGACCTGGAACCTGGATGCTGCCAAGCCCGACGCCCTTGTCGGCGACCCTGAGAATGTGCGCTTCCTCCAGGATGTCCTTACCTCTGTCGACAGCCCCGACATCATCTCATTCGGATTCCAAGAGGTGATCGATCTCGAATCTCGCAAGATGGCAGCCAAGACTGTCCTTTTAGGAGGCAAAAAGAAGGGGGACGAAGGCAAAATCAATGAAAGAGTGACATCGAGTTACAAAAGGTGGTACGATCGAATAATCCAAGCGGTCAAGCTGGCGATGCCTCCTGATTCACCGTATACGGTGGTTCACACAGAGAGTTTGGTGGGGTTGTTTACATGCATGTTTGTCAAGAATACCGTGAGGGCTTCCTTAAGGGATGCCGCAATCGCGACCGTTAAACGGGGAATGGGCGGGCACTATGGAAATAAGGTAGGGTCCTTGTCTCTCGTATTTTGGTGATTGACTAATGGGATACTTCTTTTACAGGGTGGCATCATTGCACGATTCGTCATTGATGATTCGAGTCTTTGCTTTATTAATTGCCACTTGGCTGCTGGACAGCATCACATTCGTCAGCGCAATGCGGACGTGGCAGCGTTCCTAGAAGAAACCGACGTGTTTCCTGCAGAATCGGACGAGTTTGAGTTCGTTGGTGGAGGCGATGGGTCGATGGTACTTGACCATGAAATCGTTTTTGTGCGTCCATGTTCTTTCCTCGCGTCTGGATGTCAGAAATAACGTTTTATTCAGCTCAATGGTGATATGAACTACCGCATCGACCAACGGCGAGACGCCGTCATCTCGGCGATCCAATCCAACGACCTCGACGCACTCCTCACGTACGACCAACTCCACAGGGAAATGAAACACAACCGCGCCTTTCGGCTCCGTGCCTTTCGAGAGGGTCCGCTTACGTTTGCGCCGACGTACAAGTACGACCGGCATTCGAACACGTTTGATACGTCGGAGAAGCGCCGGGTGCCGGCGTGGTGCGACCGGGTGTTGTGGCGATCGAGGGACGAGGGGCGGGTGACATTGTTGGATTATCGGAGGTGGGAGGCGAACGTGTCCGATCATCGGCCCGTTTCGGCCTCTTTCCTCGTCACGGTAAAGAAGGTCGTGGAGGAGGCAAAGGCGAGGGAACGACGGGTGGTGGAGGGGTGGTGGAGGGGGGCGCAGTCGGTGTTGTTGGCGGACGCCAGGGCGTTTTATGAGGCGCAGGCGATCCTTTAAGGGGAGGGATAGAAGACGACGATACGGGCGCATATCCAAGATATCAACCTAATCTGACGACCTTGTTCTTTTTCCTGTTTACTTGTATGCACGTGGACTAGCATAATGTTTTCTTTCGCTTACATGTACTTATGCATCACTAGATTCACATTTACTGATACTATCCGGGAAGAAACTTGAGTCCGTTCGTATAGGCGATCGAGCGTCTCGTTATGCGGTAGCATGAAACTGCCACATGGGAAGAAAATGATTCTGGACTTGAATCCCTCATGACAGCCAAGGATCTTATACCTGTTGTCCAGGGGCTGCATTCCCTCCGAATCGCCATACAAATGATCTGGTCGAGGCACGGGAGGTTGGAAATAGGTGGCATGGCTTGAGCGTCTGACCCCCGAGCGTTCGTCCAACCGCACGACCCACACAATCTCGTGATCGTGCTTGACATCCAAGACGCAGGGATCTGAGTCAGTGTTTACGGCGTAATCCGGGCGAGGTGCCATTGGCGCCCATGTCCTCTATACCCCCGAGGATAAAGGCAGGGTCTTGACTGTAACATCCAATGTGGTATACAGTGAGGTCATTTTTGTACGCACCAGGTTTGCCATGGTCGTGCACAGGTAGACACACACTGTAAAAAAGAGGAGATGTGTGTTGGAAGCGCCGGTACCTGGCATTGCATGCAAGATGCGGTTTCAATGGCGCTGTTCCTAAAGCTTGCGCTGGAGGAAGCCCTGCTTGCATGCTCAATTCCAGGCTCTCAAGTTGGCGGTGACCGACCAGAAAACCTAGCAGGAAGCGGCACAACGCAATCTGCAACTCCGAGTCCGAGTCGTGAATCGTTGATAGCCTCGTCCGGTCGGAGTCCACAGTGTGTGCGAGTCTTGCACTTGTTCTTCACCTGAATCTGTTGTTCAAGTAGATTTACAGTCAAGCGTATCTGTCCCCATGAACGACCAACTTTCATCAGGACCCTAATAGGTCAGACTATTTTCGTCACCAGGTCCACAGCAAGTCACATGGTCTGAGAAGCCTCAAACGACCGCTCATATGGATATTAGGAGTACCACGTAAACCGTATTCTCCCCGTCGGGAATGTTGGAAGGTTCCTGCGGCCCATTCAGGGTTATCCTGGTAAACAAAGCCAACCATGTGAGCACGAGGAACCCGAGAGATACTCTAACCCCGGGCCCACGTTATCACCAAATGACTGAGCCAAACCTGAAGCGAATAACCTGATCAGAGATAAGGAGATAAAAGAGAGACCCTCCAATGTATGAATGATTTTTTCCCGCCCACCTAGGTGCGCCTCACGTTTGTTATCCCCCACAAGTTCCTGACCTTGAAGCCCCGCGCCATTGCTTAAAGCATCTGAAATTAAAATGGTCTGGGTATCCAACCGTTGTGCACAAACCATCCACGTTACCGTTACCAACCAGCACGGAAGGAGCGAAGTTGAAGCATACACCATCCTCCCTCAATCGAAAGAGAATGAGTGTTATGGGAAAAACCATTGGAACAGGGCTGGGCAGGAGACATTGACACTCCTTCGGGAGGGTGGGAAGGGCCAGTTGCTCAATGTTGGCCCGAGCGACCTTGTCCGGGTGTATTCGGACGTAGTGATCGTCAGCCAGGCGAACGTGTTGCGGGCGTAGGGTGACACACCGAGGAGGGGATATCCGTCGTTTTCTGATCAAGTGAGCCTGTATGGTGGACGATGGGTCACGATACAGTACCATTGTTTCTTTGATGGTCTCAGAGGCACCACCGACGTCTATTGGTTCCCAACTGTCGCAGGTCTAGCGACCGAGACGCTTTCAAGAAGATTTGAATGTGGGCAGCGTGGTCCATGTGGAATGAATCTGGATGGTGCTTATATATTGCTCTCGTTTGGAAGATGAACGCCTGGCTATCCTTTCATTCGCGCATGTCGATGCTCGCCACAAGTGCCTATGTATTTCTTGTATCAAAGGCAATGAAGAGCTCAACCGCAAAACTGACGATTGTAGCATTTTCCGTGTTGTACATCTTGAGCAGTCAAAGAATGTTCAACAACGCATGCCAGGATGCGAATACAACAGACAATGCATAGGAGTTCTAGTACCCCAAAAGGCGAGTATGGATACAAAAAAAAGTACCAAATACGTCCTCTCTATCCCGGCAAGTTGGTCAAGGTCCAAAGACCAAAAAATACATGACGTACATGAGGTTAGGAGGACATTCCAAATGGCGGGTATGGATGCAAAAAAGAAAAGTCTCAAAAAGACATCCTCTCCATCCTGACAAACCAGTCAAAGTCCCAAAGGCTGAAAATACGCGACGCGCGTGGGGTTGGGAGGATAGGTGCCCAGAGCGACGTGCTGTACGAGATCCTTTGTGACGGGAATCTTGTAAAACGCGGGTAATGTGCCATACATTGTGATGCCATGAATTTCCTTGATAATATTGTCAATGCTGTATGTCCGACGAGGGAAAAAGAGATCTTCATGCAAACCATTGCATCGATCGGTTCGTTTCCAGCGCTAACCCTCTCCTTATTGTTGATGCTAAACGCCGCGATGGCTTGCGCAATGAGTTGAGCCTCAGGGTTTGCATCTTGAACTCCTTTGAACCGTTTGTCCTCCTGAACGACCAAGATGATGTCGTCGAAGCCATGTTGGTGATCTACAAGGCAGACATCGGACCTCGCATTTCTGATCTCGCCGCAGACGGTGAAGGGCAGGTCGACCCATGTCTTCAACACGCGATGTTCATTGGTATAACCAAGAACCTCAAAGAGCTCGACCGCAAAATCGACGACCGCCGATTCTCCCGAGGGAGGGGAATGCACGTTATGTAACAGGTTGAGGAACTTGGCGTTCTGCGCGTTGGTTGCGTCGGCCGCATCATATGCTGTGAGAAGTTCAGGGTCCAGCCGTGAGGGTGGTAAAGTTTGAACACCGAAAAACGTGGGCTTGTTTTCGCGAGCAAGCTTGATGTTGTACGCAGCGAGGTCGCTTTTGGTCCAGTCGCCTCCAGATTTAGCGGTACGAATCGGGTGTGCCATGGTAATTCGTGAACAAGTGGCGTAGCTGGATACGGGCTATGAAGGTGCAGATGCAGGTAGTGGAAAAAGTGCCGTTGGCGCGTTGAGGGGCAATTTATATCAGAGCTACCATTGTTTACTCGTGCTTGCCACCTTTGCAACTTGTCTACCAGTGAGTCGACAGTGCGTAATTAACCCCCACTCGCTCACGGGCCCTCGATATGGGAGATGGCGTTTGTTTGAAATACAGGATGGTAATGACGGCTGGCTGGTACACAATGGGTACAAGAGAATTGCATATGAGGAATGGTACAGAGTATCACAGACTCAAGGGGGGTGCGGAACGACACTATGTCGTCAAAGCACGTCCAACACGCGCACGTCATCCGCCAGCTTATTCAGTACTGCCGGCGTGCTCTCCTTCACCTGGACAGTGATCAAACTCTCCGCAGCGACCCTCCTATATGCTGACACATTGCCAAGATTCGGTGTCAGCAACAGCGCACCAAACGGCTGTCCCAGCCGAGCAATGAAGCGGAGGGCGCGGGTTTGTTTGTCCGCCGGGGATAGAAACGAAGGAGGGCGAAGAGATGCTGTGTCTCGGGGACGGGTGGCAGTCCATCCGCCAAACGAGAGCCCAAAACGGGGGAAGAACCGCGTCGATCGTGTTTGTAGACTTGCCTCGGTGGTATTGGAAGGACCAGGCAACGACTGCGAGTCGCTTATCGACGAAGTAGACTGGTTGACAGTATTCTCTTCAGGTAGGGTCTCGACTACACTTCCGACGGGCTGACGGTCAAGCAAAAAGTCGATCCATGGGTGAACAAGGTATAAGGAATTCAAACGAGAGAGATCCTCCTCGCTGGTGATCTCCACAATTCCGAGACCATCCGTCTGTGCACGGAAAACTCGTTCCGGCGACCCGCTACGAAAAACTGACAGTGGTCCAAGTTTGAAAACGATGCATGGAAGCTTCATCCGTTTTCCTGCGAATAGCGGTACAGGGAGATCATTGAGTCGGTCATACAATCTTGTGACTGAAGTGAGAATGAGCGAAGAGACGCGGAGCCTAGAAGCGATTGCTGTTATTTCGGTACCTGTGATGGCGGGCGGAATGTGTGAGGTCGGTAACTTGTCGAACACGACGATGCTGCCCGGGAGGCAGCTGTTGAAGCTGCCTGATTTCCCAGTCCACGCAAGGATGCTCGTGTCTCCAGAGCTGGTGAGTAGCTGTGCCAACAATCGCCCGAGCGCTTGGTCGCCCTCCCCATATACGACCGGCAATGACATGGAGAACATCCCAAGTAACGAGTAAGCTGCGTCCTCCACGAAGGTCGTCTGTCGTGTCGATGCCAGGTATAGCTTCTCCCGGATATCATCTAAGCCTGGTCGGAGTGCCATCAAGGCGCGCGCCGCGATTCCCGTTGCCTCCTCCATCTCCGAGATGATCTCCGGTGATTCCTTGTGATTGGGAACGTCAAGGTTCATGTAGAGTGTCCAATCTTCGTTATAGAATCGGACCACTGTTGACGCGTGATATTCTTGGAATGTCCACGCACGAGTGTTCCAGATGCTCTTGACGAGATCGCCACGTCGTGACGGGGAGCGAACGCCGCGGAGTAAAACGAGAGTTAGAGCAGAACCCTGGTACCACTCGAACATGGCAACCAGCGCCTCTTGGAGCACGAAGTGATCCAATTTGTTGATACAACATGTATCACTCCAAGCCCAGTGAAAGCCTTCATCCCGCACGATCTTGCAGAACATCTGGAGTTTGTCGTGAGTGAGAGATTTCTCCAGATCGTACACCACAATGCGTATGACTTTCTCGAACAGAGGCTCATTCTCTTCCCACTTGTGTGAGAACATGGCATAGCGATAGTACTCCGTGACCTCATGCTTGATGCGGGTATGGTCTACGTGTGTCGTCATGGAGGATATTAACTTGTTGAAGTCCGGGAGTAGTTCATATGACATGGCTTGTTCCGCTTTATCGAGAAGCCGGCCAGAAACAGTGTTGATGAGCACACGTGGCGAGTCACGGATGGCATCCTGGATGGCCCTCCGGATTGCTGTTCTCGTTTCCACAGGATCTGCGTACTGGTGATGAGACTCTGGGAGGCATGGTCAATAGCTGAACTTGAGCATGTTCTTAATGGACTCACTCCGAATCTCTGGATCGGATGACTGCGATATCTTCAAAAGCATCGCCTCAAATGCATGGATCGCATTTTCGTAGTCTCCCGCCTTGTGTAAAGCCGCATGCTTCCTCTCGTAGCCCCATGGGGACAGCGAGTCGAGGGTGATCACCTAGTGATGATCTATTGATAAGGCTGAACGCGTGCGAGAGCGACGCACCTTCTTCGCGTCGTTTAGCGCGTCCTCCCACAACCCCTGGGCCAAGTATGCTTTGCTTCGCTCGATGAATAGAGCTTGTGGTATGGCTGGATCAAGGGAGAGTGCGGCCGTATATTGGGAGATTGCTTCATCATAATGCAGAGAATTCGCTGCGGCATCCGCAATGTTATGTAGCTTCTCGCGGCAGCGAGATTTAAATTCTGAGGGAAGATGTTCGCATAGACGCTACCTGCTTCGTAGGCACGATTACTCACCGAGAATCCACTTCGCCTCCTTCCCCTGTATCTCCTTCGTTAATTCGTTTACCATTCCGTGAAAACAATTGGCCGCATCCATCATGCGGTCCATCGCTTCTAGACACTCGCATACAGCCCTATAAATTAGGAATCTCGGAAGCGAGAACTGCAAACCATGAGTGTAAGGCCCATGATAAATATCGAACAAAAAGGAGATACGTACGCCAATAGCAGAAACCACGGTAACTTCCCACGAACTACCCACCAGTGTCGCTTTTGCCCACTCTCTCAGGAGTGGTGTGGGGGTCGCTGGATGGGTAGTACGTTGTATTTGCGCTTTAGGTTGGGTTACTTTCGCGACTGAGACGGCATCACGTTCGTGAGTGGAAAGACACCGGCGAGTGAAATCTATGGTGAAGTTTCGAATGGACGCCAGACAAGAGCGTTTGACTATAAACTCACCAGAAATCCACTTGACGATGGTTTCGCTCGTATAGAGCTCCTCATTGAAGGCATTCACCATCTTGAGAAGAGAATCACCTGCATCCATCGTGCGACCCGCTGCATAGAAGGCTTCACAAAGATGCCTTCCAATTGCGAGGTCGAGATCATCGAATTTCCATCCGGATATCTGTCAGATGGTCAGCAATTCCAATACCTTGCAGTTCGACGTGAGGAAGCTTACCAATGTGATAATCAAAAGAGATGGACTGGCGTGATATCGTAATTGGGCTTGAGCACGCTGGAACGATAGTATCGCACCCTCGTAGTCGTGGTGCTCCATGTGCAATTTCCCAAGCAGAAGGTACATATAGGACTTCCAGAAAAATCAGTCGTGCTGCTTGCCGTATTATAGCACATTGTGTACATGCCTGAACCACATAGCATATTGAATTGAAATGCACCTTGGCGATAAGGTCGTCTACGCGCGAGATCGCATCGAGGTGCTCTCCAGCCATAAACACAATGATTGCCTGGGAGAGGTGAGTAACTGAGCGCCAAAGTTTGAAGAAATGGATACCTTGAATAGAAGGAGAAAGCTAACATGGGACGAATGGAAGTTCTCGAATGCGATATCGCAAGCTCGGTAAGCCTCGTGCCTTTCCCCCTTGCCGACATGCGCTACACTCTTTGCGATGTAGCCAATGACGGACGGCTGAACATCGATGCCCTTGGAATAAATTTGATGTCAGCATTAGTGCATGCGAGAGTGAGCAACAAGCACCTTTTCGGCATCGACGAGCGCTGCGTCCCACTGTCGTAAACGATAACGCACGAGAGCGCGACTAGCGAATATATGATGGGTCAAATCCCGAGACGTGGTGAATGCTGCCGTCAATAACGCCTCCACGTTTTCGAGCTGATCGTGCTTCCATAAATTGAGGACGGCATCGTCAATATGGATGTCTGGCTCCTGGAAGGTGGGGTGTAGACGGGACAATGGGATCAAATTCTATGTGGAAGGATCATCGGAACAAGAAAATTGCTCAGATATGGACAGTTTAGCGAGGCGCGACACTTACAGTAATGCGAGACAGATTTTTGACGGTAATTTTCCCGCCGTCACCTCCAATTGCGAGAAACTGGTCGTCGGGAGAAAGTGCGATGGAAAATACGTCTTGAGAGTGTTGGATGAGACCGAGCTGGGTGTGGGTCGAAGTATCCCAAAACTTGACGGTATCGTTGGTAGAGTATGCGATGAATTCCCCACGCTTTGACACAGCAATGCACGATGTTTCGTGACTGGATACCGGCCACTCCGAGACTATTGATCCAGTGGATGCTTCGCACTGCTTGATTTTGTCCTTGGATACGATCCAAAGATGTTCGTTTGCCCAAAAGAGACCGGTGTTGTACCACGGAATTACTGTTACTGGGATGTTCACAAGCAAGCGACCATCGTCGCTGTTCCGGATGTGAATGGACTTGCTTGTGGCTGTTGCGATTCGATCGCCGTGCGGCGAGTATTTCGCTGCTATGACCCAACCCGTGTGGTCGAGGGTTAGTACTCGCTTTCCAGTTGCGACGTCCCAAACCTTGGCCGTGCCGTTCTTCGACGCGACGACGAGTCGAGTCGAGTCGGGCGAAAAATCGACACCGATAACGTAGCTCCGCTCCTTGTGCATGAAGACTTTTTCGTGCGTCGTCGTGTCCCATACGACCGCCTCGCCCCAAGCTGTTCCCGCTGCGATGTATTTGCAATCCTTGGACACAGCAGTGACCGTGACACCCCGAGCTTCCATTGTTGCCATTCTTTCGCCATCTTCCACTCGCCATACTCGGACGCCATCGCCGCCGCCCACGAGACGTTCGCCATTCGCTGCAAATGTCACCCCACGTATTCCGCTACCGGCGTCAATTTCGACAAGCGGGGAACGCTCTTGTCCAAAGGTCAGCATCGGTGCAGCTCTGTGATTTTATCCACGCACCAGTCATCAACGACGACGTAGACATCAACGACAACGACGCAGTGTAGGTGACAGCAATGATGAGAGTCGACCGTATTCGTAATTTCTCACGCAATCAGCCCGCGCTAAATTCAATCAAATGCACCATGAAGCAGACATCACAGAAGGAATTGATTATAACATACGACTCTTGCGCTTGACATCTGGCCGGTGTTCACAACCTGAGCGCTTATAAGCACTCGGATATGACCTTGGGCTACCTCGTGATCAGGCTACGTCAAAGCAGACCCGGAAGTAAGTTGAACTTGAAGATGTACTGATTATTACTACTAGGCATGATTCCCATTCTATGCCTCTCAGGCCCTCAAGTTGAACCTTCAGGTTGAAAAAAAAAAGACGAATCCGGCAAGTCGACTCATAACAAACGTCACGAATCACCTCGTCGCGAAGTTCGTCTCACTGGCAGGCGCGACATGATGCATAGTTATTCTGTCTCTTGCAGTTCGTCTGAGACCACTCAATATCAGCTTGACACTGTCAAACTTTCTTACGGTCTTGGATAGCTATCCGGAAGGATGATGTCCATATCACAATTCAACAGCGCGCCACACCCCGGTCAACCCTGCTTATGAACCGGTTCACATCGATCGCACCGAATGAAGAGTGTTGCGATATGATTCATTAGTAAGTAGAAATTTCTTTTTAGACGAAACCTAATCATCCTTTCCCGCGAATGTTGGTTTCTGGCGGTTCTCCACCTTGAGGAAACCATCATCCCCAGAAGAGAAGCGTTCCCAATTCGCCATCCCGGGTAATTCGATTGATCTAGCTCGTTAGGCAACCTCCCTGACTCTTCTTACTGTAGCCGAGTTTGGAGGCGTGACTGCCATCGACGCAGCTATTGCAAGGGCTAGGCCTTCACTCGTGCGTGAATCCCATCACATTCACTAAGCCTAAGCTAGCTTGTGACGTGTCCTGACATCTGATTCGCATCTGCCCTGGTTGGCAGGATCTGTTGGGCGCTAACACCGATGGCCCACGTTTCGTTGGCATCGGTCGAGCGACGACCCCCCCTTTCGCCCATTGGGGACCACGACCTGGACTCCTCAACTTACATCATGTGGGTCAACGCCCACTGTTTGGCGCAGGACCGACTCTCCGCCGTCAGCCCCACACCTGCGCAGCCGCAAACATCACCAGCCCCAATATAATACCAGCATGCGGTCTGGGCAGTGCTTGGCAAAGAACCATCCTGGCATTGTGTCTTTATGTAAACTTTCGGTGCCACTCACCACAAAGCCCGCACTTCTACCGCCGGTCGACCCGACCCGAACTACACGCTGCGCTGACACAGACCTTGTGGCTTTGCGACTCATTGCGTCACGATGTACAACAGCCCTCAAATCTCTCGATACCTCGATGCATTGCCAAACCTGTCACACTCGCGCGTAATCTCGCCCGTATGTACAACGGTCTAGGCTTCGGCCCGTACATCCTATCGAAGCATACTTATACATACGATCCTCGTCCCCTTTTCTTGACGAGTAACCCACACCGCTACGCAGGTCGGACCCGATGAGCGGTCACATGGATGCGCCGTGATCGCATTGCATCGGAATCGTACATCATGCGCTTTTTCGTCAGCGCACATCGCTGCGCCTCAGGCTCTGCTCTTTCTCCCTTTGGACGGCGTCGTGGGTTTTCCTGGGGTCGCATATCCATCAGCATCACCGAGAGACCTGGACCGCCTTCTCTCTTTGGATGTCGTGCATCCATTTTCACGATGCGTACCACCCTCGATATCGAGGGTAGAGACCTCTGGACCCTCATCGTATATCAGATGTGATGGTCATAAGTAATCAGGATCAGGGATCAGGATGATGATGACCACGACGATCACTAACCCAACCCACGGTGACCGACCTTGTCCGACGCTGCACGCGTCATCTAACCCCATTTTCGACCCCATTATCCAAGCAGCTTACGAGAGAAGCGACTACATGGCATACATAAAAAGTCATATAGCGTGTGTGGCAGATCACAGATCCTGCACTGCTGTCTGATGCCAGCACCACGCCCCGGGCCCGCCAAGTAAGTATCCGGGAAATTTGAACATCAGGTCACAAGACCCTGGACCGGGGCCGGTCACGCGCGCGCACGAAGTGGACATTGCTAAAAAGGAACAAGGCCGAGATCTTGGGGAAAGATTCTGGAAAGATGGCCAGGAAGCCGGTGCAGGCGCGTGACCCCGCAATTTGAACCAGGGGCCCGCCGATGGCGCAATCTTGTGCTGCCAAGCAAGTATGAGTGCGACTAAACTTTACTTGGAGTCCTTGCATGTACAGCCTTGGGCTTCAGTCGGCTATAAAAGGAGTCGCCATTCCGGAAATACTGTACTGACGGGACAAAAGGGTCAAGTAGGTCAAGTGCGCAGCGCGCAACAACGAGGCAAAGTACAAAAACAACCAAGTCCGTATGCATGGTCTAGACAAGGAACGTCAAAAACGAAAAGATGTGGAGATGGCTACGTTAAGATGCACATGTACTACTACATCCGGGTTCCATTGTCTGAATGATTAGATATGTATGCAAGAAAAAATGGATGGTATGAGTAAAAGGAGGTTTAGTGTGCTTGTCATGATGTTCGTTCACCATCACCGCGAATCTGGCTTCCCCCCTTTCTTTCGCTTCTCTTTCTTTCCGTATTCGTTAGCATGGGAGTGCCGTTTGGGAAGACAGGTGGAAAAGGGGGGTTTTAGAATAGGGAACATATGGTACCGAGTCCGAGCGTCCCACCAATCCGGTTTGACGCTTAATTTTTTTCCCTCGACGGCGTCGCTAGAGCGCGTTCTCGGAAATGTGACGCATGATCGTCAGGGAGGCAAATATATCTACGTGCACATCCATCTCGGTCAGACCCCGAGACACGTCAGAAGGTGGAAAAGGCACGCGAGACGTACCTATGCACAAATGTGAATAGGCTTCGTAAATGGTCAGAGTATTGCCCGAGACGCCGTACGCGGGGACGTTGGGTGGTCGAAGGTCGTAGTGCGCAATGATGTAGTTCTCTTCCGAGAGACACTGTTAGGGGTGGGATGAAACGTGAATTATGGCATGATGTTGTATGGATGGACGAGTCACGTACCGACCACTCGTGGTCGTCGATCGTTTTATGCAGCCATCTGTACTCTCGTCCATCGGATGCTCTGAATTTCCTCGAGAGGGAGCTGCACAGGAACACGTCACGGTTTGAGCATCCAAGGTCACACGTACACGTGGAGTGGAAAAAAAGACGCTCACCCCCCAAACAGAGCCGTTTTGCGAAGATAGTTGTTCATGGGAATGGACACATTGGCGGCGGGCGGCTTGAGAAAGTGGATGGTGCCAAGCCCGAGGGAGGGACCGCCGAACTCGAGGACGACGGACGGGTGTCGTTCGAGATGGCGCATGTCGGCATGACGTGTCGACCGGCGGCCCATGACATAGATAGCCAGCGTAGCATTACTGCTAGCATGTGGGTAAGGTGCGACGCGGATGAACGTGCGGTCATAGATGTCATCATAGTCTGAACCTTTGAGCTGTCCAGTACGGTCCTCGAAAGTAAAGGGCATTTGAGTGTGCCTCATCATGACGAAGACGATTCACGGTCAACAGTAGAGGAGGGCGAGAGAGAAAGGGATGATGGCGTCGGAAGAAACGTTGGGACTGTGGTGACTCCACCATTTATATGCTGTGCCCGCAGGACTGCACACGGAGGGGACCAGGAAGGTCCCCTCCACATCCGGTCGGAAGGGCGCAAGGTGACTGTCTGTTTCGTCATTGTGGAAAGAAGCGAGTATGAGGAACTCCTACGCCATATCTGGGCCGCGGAGTTGCAAAGTTACACATAGGAACCAGATACAAATCAAGATCAGGTATGGAGAGCACGGGGCAAGGGATGGAGCGCAGCACGGCTTGAGTGGACCTGATGCGCAAGGTACAAATCCGGGCTGCGCGGACAGCTGGAACGAAAGAGTCAACGCCATAGGGACAATCGGCGCCAACTGAATGGCCCGTGGGGGTCGTTACGCGACGCTGAGCCCAATATTTGGTATGCCACGGACTCAGATCAGTTACAGCGTGACAGGTGGACAAACTGGGCACTTGCAGACGATAAGGCGGCTTGGAATGATGGTGCTCATGGATTGGGCAGGGCATTCAGGGACCCCCAAGCCTGACCGGACGAGTACGCCGACCGGATGCCACGCCACTACTCCCAGGCGAACGTGCGTCTTCCCAGCAGCAGTGTCAACACTGGATATGACCCAACTCAGTCATCCCGAGAGACCGTGCGGCTACTATTGTTGTTATTTTTCTTCCCTGGGCCTTCTCATTCATTTGGCGAAACTTGGTGTTTCAGAGTCATTCGGAGCTACTCGGAGTCCTATGACGCCTACACGATTACTGCCGAGGTCCGACATGGGTGCCCGGTGTTGGCACTGTTGGCTCGAGAATCGCTGGGTCCCTCGGAGGTTACGGAGACTCGGGACTGTGCGTTTAGGCAACACCACTCTGTGTGGAACTCTTCCATGACTACCATTATGGTCCGTGTTACTCGTCAGGGTCCATGTTACTCGTCAACTTTTCGTGCGCCCGCTCAATGGCCACGAACCAGGTAGTATGAACAACCGAACGTCGTTGCGCTCCACTTCCAGGGTCCGCGTGAGTAGGTACACCAGTATCGCAGCTGTCTGCACGATCACATTTGAATTAGAACAGTCTGCATCGGTGTTAGTTGGGCATTATAGCTGGAGTCCACGAGGCGGCTGGCATACAACGGATCTAAGAGATGCATGGAAATTAATCTTTTGGTTCACCAACCAGCGCGTGTCGTGTCGTCAGCGTGTCGTCAGCTGACCCCGGGGAGACATTCACCTCGATGGTGCAATAAACAGGTTGGATATCGCATCAGGATATTCCATGCACGTGGACGATGAATCAATGGCGCGATTCAAGCAACCTACATGCATCGCGACATCTGGCTGCTGTCAAATTTGCCATCTGCGTCGATCCGTCTCGCAGATGTTCTGCAACATCTTCCTCAGTTACATGGCTCGTTTCGGCCAAGCCAATGAAAATAGAAGCTGGGTTGAAGGGCGTAACTATCCAATTCATAAGCCTCGCACATCCGTGACGTCATGAAATCAAGATAACGAATCGCATCGATCCGCGTTCTTCCGCCAGCCGTTCCAGGACGCCTAATCCGAGCTTCAGCTCCTCCACGTATGAAGCTGAACCACTTTGGCGATCTACTCGCGGTTGTACCCATCTATCTTCCCTATACAAAGCGTAAGACTTACCAAGACAGCTCTACCGATCGAGCAGATTCACTGGTATTCCGTGCGGAGAGACAACATCCGCTGTTCCGCGTACGAGCGCACCACATCCATTAAGTGCAAGGATAACCATCGGAGCCATCGGATTCGAGCAGGGAGTTTAGATATGTGAGACATTCGACTTCGAGTATATGGACCTCCACGAATCCATTAGTTCGCAGTGTCGTGGTGGAATCTATCCAGCCATACCGCGTCAATGAACACTCCTCCGGGGCTCACCTGGTCCACATCACCCTTGACCACCTTGTTCACTTCTCTAGGAAGCTTTTCGGTTACTTCTGTCCAACCACTTTGCCAATCACGCTCATTATATCTTGCCGACCCCGAGGCCGAGCATTCGCAGTATCGAAGTCACGACGACGCATACGTGTTTGACTGGCCAACTCGCTATGCATATTCTCAGTTAGTAGGACGCGTGATAGATGTGCTAAAAACCTCACCTCGACAGCTCCTGTATTTGTCTTGACATAAATGAGATCGCCAGCGACAATTTTTTCCTTCAGTATGACTTGGTATATCGTAGGGGTCACGTGAGATACCATTAGGCATTAGGTTTTCGGATTCAATGGGTGTCAGTTCCGTGGCCGCGCCCCTGTACTCCTCCTTGGTTTCTTTCATCCGGAGGCCTAAAACAAAAGGTCAGCATGCGGGACGTGATTGACGTTTGCAAACGGGAGATGGTCCATACACACGAGCTCGGCCATGAATGACACGAGGGAGAATAAGAACACGAACACGGCGGACGCAACGAAATGACTCTGCAAGAAACTCCGTCTTCTTCACCCATACGCCCTCTGACCATACCATCAGGCAAAACGTGGCCTTGACCTCCAGCGTATGTGACATGGCCAGCGCGGTGCCGTTGTTACCCGATCCTGTTGTGCCGACGAGCAAGAGTGGACGTCACATGTCTATATCCACCCGAGTACGTCAGGGCAAGGCTGCCATGGTGATGCACACCGAGAAACGTGCCTCGCATTGGCAGAGGAGTCCCGCGCTTTGGGGCAGCGATGCCTTGAGTGGGGCTAAGACCTCGGATGCGTGTGTGCGACGGTCAACAGCGTAGCCTTGATTACATCAGCAATCCTTGGAGTACAGCGTCGATCCTGCCACCGTACAGTGGTGGCCCGAGACGACCTCGGAATTCCCAGCACGCACAAACTGTGCTGGAACAGTGCAACATATTACCTTGCTGGAAAGCAAGGTTCATATCATATATATGCCATGTCACTTCGTCTGCAGATTCAAAACAAGGATACACAAACGAAAAGGAAATAAATGTAATCTCGGGTTTCTCCGCATTCTCGTAGTAATTGCATTCCACGGCCCTCCGGGCACCCCTGGACCCATCTTCCAGTATGTTAGGTCTTGTCCACTTTGCACAACAGCGACTTCGGGTAGCTTGTACTTATATTTACATTGTCGGGCCCTGGAGGCTGTACCCATGTAATAACCAATCAACTGGCTGATAAGCTGATGGGATTGAGAGCATTCACATCCGTCGACTCTCCCCCCATCCCCATGGATCTCGAGGCCCAGATAGTCATTCAGAGCGAACTCGAACATTGGCGGCGACTTTTCGTGCTGCTAACAATCATAATTGCCCATGTCACATACTACTATGAATTACTATTCCTGTCAAGAAGGGAGAGAATTCCCTACCATACGTCAATTCTGACCAGCGAAGGGTGGATGCTGGAACTGCTCAATGGCCACCCCAATCGAATCAAGACATCACTTGGTGTCTCTCATGACATCTTTGATGGACTTATCCAGGTGCTGGTAGAGAATGGCTTCAAGAATCACATTGAGGGCTTTCGGTTGAAGAACAGCTCGGTATATTCCTTCATACCTGTGTAACAGGTCTGAGCACGCATCATGTCGGTGAAAGGTTTCAACACTCACCAACAACAATTTCGAAGTAAATGAAGTCAGTCCTATGTATAAGCAGAGAGCTGAATGGTTAGCAGGTATTTCCAGAAAATGGTTGAATTTTTCTCATCCGATCCGTTCTACTCATCAAACGTGCACCTGCTGACTGCTGACACACCAGTCGCAACCAAGATCCTGGACAATCACCACTTCCGATACTTTTCGGACTGTGTTGGAGCAGTTGATGGGACGCATATCCATGCATTTGTACCAGCTGAGGAGCATGCAAATATGCAGAACCGAAAAGGGGCGATATCACAGAATTGCTTGTTTATCTGTGATTTCGACCTGCTGTTCACATATGTGGTGACAGGATGGGACGGGTCAACAGCTGATGCTACAATGTGGTATAATGCACATACTGACAATCTGTACATACCTGAAGGAAAGTATCTTCTCGCCGATGTGGGATTCAGAGGATCAGATGCGCTCCTAGTTCCATACTGTGGAGTACAGTACCATCTGAAAGAGTGGCATCAAACAAATCTAAGGTAGATTTGAAAGAAAAAGACTACTAACAATGTACTCACTGATTTACTAGCCCACAGAATGTGAAAGAGCTTTTCAATCTATGCCATGCATATTGCAATAGCGGGAATCCGGCGTTGCCGCACTGGATCCCTAGGAATCGGTCATAGGGTACTTACCTTGGGACTGAAGGGTTCTCAGAGATGATAGTGGTAGCAGATCAAGAGAGATATATTATATTCAGACTCAGCAGAGTCTTATATACACTTTGTAATGCTTACTTAATATAAGGTCACGTGACTGTAAGTACGCGTCCTTTCAACAATGC
The DNA here is from genome assembly GCA_038088775.1 of Boletus barrowsii. Lineage (NCBI taxonomy): Eukaryota > Fungi > Basidiomycota > Agaricomycetes > Boletales > Boletaceae > Boletus > Boletus barrowsii. The sequence continues at coordinate 4,459 of JBBPJP010000408.1, read as the reverse complement.
AGGCCTTCGGAATGCTGTTGAGCGCATCTTCAGGGTCATGAAGTAACAATGGAGGATCCTCCTGCTTGCGCCTGAATACCGCATGGATGTGCAAGCACGTATTCCAGTGGCACTTTGTGCCATTCACAATTTTATTCAGTGCTTAGACCCCGAAGCATTCTTTACCCCAGAATTCCAAGCGGAGCACTTGAAACAGATGAGTGCCAGTGATGGTGACGAGAGTGACAAGGACGTTGGGTTTCTTGCAGATGGTCCAGTTGGTGCAGCAGAGAGACGAAGGGCAGAGGAACGACATGATCGTATTGCGGACATAATGTGGCGAGACTATTGCCACAAGTCAAGAGAAAGGGGATACATGTAACGATATACATACTATGAATGTCATGATCGTAGCCGTACAACATACCTTGTACAATATCAGTTACGCTAGAAGTTCAACAAATTGAATGACATACTGTTTCAAAAATGATGCTCGACCGGCCCACCAGAGTCCATGCTCCGCCTCTGGATTTCGACGTCCTTCTTGGCTTGGATTTCCATGAGCGTATTTGTGATCCACAGCTCTTGCACATCTTTCTTCATTTTGATGAAGAACTTGACATGGAGCATGTGTTCCGCCTCGCTCATATAGTCAGCAAGCACATTAACCTACGACGGATCGAGATTAAAAGACTCAAGGGCATTGGCAGCTTGCTCAACATAGTTGTCATTGCCATTGTTGACTGACGATTGTGGCTGTGAGAGTCCTAGTGATGCGAGCATAACAGGTTTGAGGGCGGCAGGGTCAACGTTGTCGAGGAATGAATTCAATTGCCATAACATGATGTCCTTCTCAGCTTGTGTTTGCACGGCGACAGATGATGGGTGGGACTGTTTCTTTGGACCTTCTGATACAATATTTGAGCTGGGGGTACTTGTGGTCTTTCATTTCTGGCTAACACTTGTCATTGAGGTTGAGGCCATTGAAATGGTAGATTGGGGTGGATGGGAGAGGTAGGTAGATGGTGTGCTAGCAGAGGTAGCATTGGGGTCGGCGAAATTGGTACTGGGCAGTGGAATGGGTGGGACTGCACCACTGGCAGTAGAATCATCGATGGCCATTGCTTCATCGGCAGGAGTATTTGATGGCCCAGCCACCATTGTAGCACCAGCAGTAGTATTCTGACGACGCTTGCGCTGGGGGTTGAGGACATGTGACTGCTTGGGAGATGAGGACATGAGGGGCGACAAATCATTCCAGTACGGCCATGGATTATCCTTGTACTTCGCTGCACTTGGGTGTGACTGAAAAAAACGTCAAAAAAAAGCAAAAAGCATTTGTGTGCACGTAACCTTGCAATATGAACTCCACGCTTGCTCAGTTGCTTCATCAACAATGGCCCCTTTGTCGTCAGAGTAGGCAAAACCAGATGCAGGCCCCTTCAAATGGGCGATCACATTATACTCTGACTTGAGCTTTGGTTGAAATTGAGTTAGTATTTGTGAGTACCATCCAAGATACTGGAAGGACATACATTTTTCCACTTCGCACAACAGGACTTGCCTGTCTTTGGCACTTTCTGATTGCGAAACCGTTGATTCAGTTCTGCTGCAATTTTGTTGTATGTTTCATCCTTGAATCCATTGTCACCTGCTGATCCATGATGGAGCACAAGAAGGTTGACAAGTTCGTCCATTTCCTCGGTGGTCCATGTAGTTCAGGGGGTAGAATGACAGCCTGATGTGGCTTTTCCTTTCCACCAGGCTGCTGGGCTGCTGGATTGACAATGCCTGTTGTAGAACGGCGGGATTGAGTTGACCTCCCCGAGGAAGAGGAAGATGAATGGCTCCCTGTATGTGGCATCAGCGGGGAGTAGTGGGGCATTGAGGTATGCTGCGCTGACATTCTCAGTTGATCTCAGTGCACCGGCCGGCCAATCTCGGAGGTACATCATGTGACTAGCTAGGTAAGGAAATTGGTATGGAGCTTGGTCAAGCTAACAGCTAGCCGAAGTCACTGTTGTGCAAAGTGGACAAGACCTTAGGCATTGCATATCACGTTCGGTCGACTTGGGTACTTGCAGCCCATAGGCGAAGTTGTCTATTTGTCAGCCCAGGAGTAATCAGAAGTAAATATGTTGTAAATATGTCATATTACATGTGGTCACGAATTGTAACAAAAGGAGACTGATATCTGACCATCAAGTTGCAAAGGCGTCCACCAAGACACCATTCGACAACAATCTTGTTCATGTATGGCAAGATACTCTGTTCCATCAATGGAAGTGAAATACAGTGTTTGTCCTGCATATTTCTGGTTGTCAATGTGCACATTGCAGCCCATCCACATTTATGTGCACAATTGCCAACCCTCTGTACCTCCTGCATGTATGATTGTGTTGTGGAAAGAATGCTGAATCTGCGGGCCGCATATTTCATTAATGAGAAACAGGTGTGTAATGTGAATTGTCCTCGATGAACCAGCATCGGGTTAACGATTGGGCGATGTTGACTGGTGAATGTCGGATAGGCGGAGAACACAGACTGCGGCGAGACATAGTTCATAAGTGCGGTGAGATGGTGTTATGGTCTACAAAGGGGATAGTCATTTTTCCAACTATTTTTCCTTGACTCTTTCACTCGCCTTTCCTAGTCTCACTCTATCGTCACCATACATGGTTGTATTCGTAGTGGAGTTGTCCTCCACACTACCAGATACGTTCTCTCGATCCGTTTCCCTTTATGTCTCACACGGCGCCCCGCCTATACCTCATTTAGTCTTTCTTTCTGCTTCCGTCTGCAGTCGCTTCTTCAGACTTCTTACTGCGGACTGCGCCTTACTGCAGACTATTTCTTCTGACTCGATGTCCACAGTCTTTGTTCAGACTTCACACTGCAGACTACGTTTTACTGCGCTTGCTGCGCACCGCAGTACTCTGACTCGTTATGCTGCGCATACATACCTCGCACAGACCAGGGGCCTACCGTATATATAGTCTCATACTTCTCGACTTGTATTTCTCTTTAAGCTAGTTCTATGCAATATAGCGTTATTCTAGTGACCTTTGAGTCTAGCGAGCCTCTTCAGGTACCTAGATAGAAGAGACCCGTCGAGTCTTCGCATCGTCTCGAAGATAGACCTCCGTCCTCAGAGATCCTCGTCCCTTGTCTCTCTTTCGTCCTACGTTCTTCAACCAGTATCGCAACATGCTCCGTCACCTCTACACTGTGCGTTACAGATGGAACTCAAATATGGGAGCAATAGCACTCGAGTTATCCGACTCAATGACATCAACTTTGCGATGATTTTTGGAGAATGTGGTGACCATGCAAATAGTACTGTATGATTCGAAGGTGAACTGATGATTAGCTGCTGACATGTAGCCAGAGCATGACAGAAACATGGCGATAATCTGTACTCCACCATTGGGAATGTAGATGTCAAGATCACCAGCCTCCCATCCTTGGGTCTCTTTAGTGAATATGAGCTGCAATGCTGTTGATCCTGATATTACTGTACCATTTCATTTGATTCAACAGCCCATGTGACATGTGAGAGTCATTCTTGTAGCATGCACCTCATGGCTTGTAGGCAAGGTCATTGTACTGGCATTGCTTGTAGGTAAATTTGTGGTGAGGTTAAGACTGGATTGTATATCAAGGAGTTGTTCATCAAGGTAACAAGAGGTGTTGGGTGTTAAATTAAGTGAAGAATCGAGGGGAGGGAAAGACATTGGTGGTGGTATAGGGTAAGGTGGGCGTATGCTTTCAGGTGGGAAAATTAAGTCACATGCTGCTATCGCACCTCGACCAAGTACCACCCTCTCCGACACTATGCTTCGTGTTGTTGACACAACTGGCAACATTATTTTCCTCGAGATCGCTGGTGTTTATTCTGATTGGATGACCTACAAGTTTGAAATAGATGTTAACACCCCTGGAAAAAAGGTAAGTAATGCTTATCTGTCGGCAAAACGGGTCACATATAGATCATCCAGATCATTGCCTTTCGGGTGAAACAGAGCATTTCAATGGCCGATACTGCCGAAGATGATTGCCCACAGTCTCAAAAGGTAGAGGATACCTCTGATGTGACCGGTAAGTATGTACAGACTTGTATCTAATGCTATCTAATCATTAGGAAAGTGTTACTACTACAGAGTGCTGTGTTCTTGCAAATTTTGCTCGCACCACTGACGAGAACGATCCAGATCTCAAAGGCTGTCTTCGTAGAGTCGGATATACTGTCTGTCTGATTACAGGTCCCGGACAGACTGTCAAAGAGTTTCTCGAGCTTGAACGTGCATGCAAATGTGCCAAGTTGTCCCATTAGTCTATTGTAATTGCAGCATGCATCAGCAAAACACTTAGTTGCTGTATAGTGCTGTACAGTGTTTCACAGTGTTTTACAGTGACACAGTATCACAGATAGGTCCCCCACTGTACAGTGATATAAAATATGTTTAAAAATGAATTTAAA
>JBBPJP010000407.1:0-24454 GCA_038088775.1 Boletus barrowsii | reverse complement strand
GCGACGACTTCCGGAACCATACGAGATGGGGTATCGTGCGTTGGGCTCCTCCTTTGCGGCGCGCGGGTTCTTGACAGTCATCCCCGACTATCGACTCGTGCCCGAGGTGCGATTCCCTTCAGCGTCCGAGGACCTCCGAGACGCGCTCCTCTGGGTCGCGGGACACGCAGCCGAGGTGGCAGGTGCGGCGAAGGAGCCAGAGAGTGCACGCATGGAGCTAGATCCAGGGTGTGTGTTCATGCTCGCACACTCTGCGGGAGCGGCGCACACGCTCGTGCTTCACTTGTATCCACCGCTGCGAGCAAGTTTGGCGGAGAGGGCGGCTGAAGTGGGATTGAGGGTGCGCGGGTTGGTGTTGAACGGGAGTCCATGGTACTTTAGCGTCCGCGGGGAAACGTTCACGACGACGGGGCCGGTCAAGTTTTATTTCGGAGGGGAGGCGCAGCAAAAGGAGAGGGAACCGCGTGCGCTGTGGGCCGCACTTGGGGAAGAGGACGTGCGTGGGCTCCCTGAGGTGTTTCTTCTCCAGGCCGAGCGGGAGCCAGACTGGCTCAGGGTCGAGACGAGAGAGCTGATGGACAAGGAAATCAGGGAAAAGCTGGGGACCGTTGGAAGGAAGCTGGAGGAGACGTACATCGCAGCTGGGCATAACCATGTGAGCATGAACTGGGTGTTGGGTACGGGCGACGCGGAGGGGGAGAAATGGGGAGACGATGTCGTAGACTGGATCAAGGCGAGGCTCGTCGTGTAGCTTGGAATTCTGCTTGAAATGTTCAATTCTTGACCACCACCACCACCATCATGGCCCAAAGATCAAGAGTCAAGCCTCCTCGTTCTCCGGCGCCGCTGCGAACACCGACAACGCCTTCGCAATTCTTCCCGCCTTCCTACTTTGCCGCCGCCGCAGGTGTATCGTATCCTTACAACCGAGACGAGACACAGGATCAACACCCATTGAGCTCCAATGCATCGTATCAATGTTCGGGCAATCCGAGTCGAACTCGACGCAAAAGTCAGCTGGGCGATCTCGAACCCCAGCTGCTTCCAACACTCAGCGATACGGTGGAACGCATGACAAGACCACCATCTCAGCTGGTGTCAAGCTCGCCATTTCCTGGGCCCAGCTCTTCACCGAGTGTCGCGCGTACCCCTTCGACTTCGTCGCAGGGCAGTTCCGCTTATTCGCTTCGAAGCGAAGCTTGTTCCGTGGCCACCCAACCGCCCTTCCGCTCGCCGTCGATGGCCTGCCAACCACCGTCGCGACCGCCATCGTCGAGGTCACCTAATCCAAAGTCGATACTAAAATCTCATACAACATCTGACCGACATCTGCAAGTCCGGCAAACCCACTTGGACGACGATCACGCTCGAAAAGCAGGGCGAAGTCCTATTCCAGTCCCACCGGAACCGTTGCCTTCTGACAACGCTCGTCAAACTCCACGGCCTAAAATCGGTCCGTCGCTCCGAACTGGTAGGGCACGTTCACGAACAGACCCTGGTACCCTACCGAAAGGTTTACCCGGAAGGAACGTTCAGCAACCGAACCCGCAGCCCTCAGGCATCCCACGGCGGGTCGGGATACCCTCGAGTCCAGCGACGACCCGAACTCTAACAGCTGCCCAAGCGTCAACGTCAATCAATGGACCCGACGTGGCAAGTTTGAACTCGATCCAACCCGAGAAACGGCGACTGTTTGTCACCAACGTAGAGATATCGTCGTCGTCAAGCTCAGAAAGTCAGGCTGCCCTGACGCGTTACATAAAGCCCAAAACGTTATCGCGAACTGACTCACAGTCTTCCACGGAGAGTCACCTCCGTCCACCGCGTTTCGGTCTTGGGTTGGGGTTATCCGGAGTCAACGAGTCGCAGAATACAATCAAGTTGTCGTCCCCTGGACAGAGATGGTTGCCCAGAGATGAATCGTATGTGCGCCGTACGCCTTCCCCGAGTGACAAGAGGCACCAACGTGAAAAGAGGTACCATCGATTGCCCTCCCGAAATACGCGAGTCGATAGCGCTGACGGACAACGCCGACGAGAGTTACTCTCCCTCATGCACCCTGGTCTGGATGACTCAAGCGGATGCGATTCTCAGCCAAGTAGTTCCGAAGGGTCCGAGGATCGGTGTCTTGTATCCGATGGGTCCGGTGATTCCTTGCGATCGGCATTCGATGATGATTCTGGATCAGAATACTCACCGACAGAAGAGGTTGGTCGCGCAGTGCGGCGTAACTCGACAAGGGAAAACAAACCTGAACAAACGCGCTTAAAGGCGGCTCGGCAAAGTCGCGTCAACCTTCCAGGTGATAGTCGTCGAGTCACTTTACAGAGTCTACCCTAACCTTGGCTTCTAGAGCTTCCAACGCATGTCGACGAGCAGTACACCCCTAGGGCTTCATCAACTTCGTCGTATATTCGACATGACAAGGGTCAAATACGAAGTTTTCCAGCAGCCACGGCACACGACGAGGAGTTCTTGGAGACAGAATCATCGACCGTCGTTTCTGACGAAGACGCGAACTCAATCAACGAGACAGCAACTCACGCCATTCCCAAGAGATACTCTTCCGAGCTGTCACGTATCATGGCGGTATCCATTGCAGCAGCAGAACAACAGCGACAGGCGTTTGGAATAAGCTCTTCCCCGGATCTTGAGGACCACGAAGCCGATTCTTCGCAGCTCCCTCATGCAGACAGCGACGTGTCGTTGATTGGTGGTCATAGGTGGCAGGTCGATTGCGATGAGCTTGCCACGGGATCGATACTGCAACAACTGGATCAGACTTGCGACACTGACGGCAGGGAATCTGACAGTCGACCATTATCGACGGGCGAGCTCTCGCTTTCCTTCGCCCAAACGCATTCCAGCGTTTCTCAAGAGTCGATCTACTCTATGTCGAACTCTCCTACCCGAAGACTAAGTCAAGGTATTGTCGTACAAGAGTCTCCTCCGGCTACTATGCCCACGGTGCGTGATCAGCAATGGCAAACTTTTGAGAGACACGTTTTGGACTCGTACGGCGAGGTAGAGGCACGACGACAACGATTTATCTGGGAGTTTACCGAGTCTGAAGACAATTTTGTGACACAGCTACAAAACATGATACAGCTGTTCATCTCACCTCTCCGAGTCATGGACACCAGAATGTGGGTATCTGGCATCCCAAGCGACGTCACGAAGTTGTTTGACTGGTTGGACGACATTGTGCGCGTACATGCGCAGCTCTCTGCTACCCTGGTCTCTCGCCAAATCGTGGATCATCCCAGGCTGCAAATCATAAGCGAAGTCTTTCGGGGTTTCGTTCCGAGACTAGAAACATACCAGCCATACCTCGTCAAACTCGAATTCACTGCATCAGTGATAGACGGTCTCATCCACGAAGGCAAGAACGACTTTGGAGATTTCATAAAGTTGCAGGAAGCCTCGGAACGCTGTCAAGGTTGGAGCCTCGAGAATTATTTGATCGAGCCCGTCAATCGACTTGCACAATATCCCGAGGTGTTCAGGGCAAGTGTCGATCATGGTCTTTGCCACTTTGCTCATCTATTCGATGCAGAGACTGCTACAGCTGACGCCAAAGTCACACCCTGATTACCTGTCGACACTGTCGCTCTTCCACGCCGCCAAACTAACGATTCGTGTTCTCAGCGAAGTCAAGGACCGTGAGGACGCATACGAACTCGTGAAACTGGCTTGCTCTGGAATAAGAGGAATTTCTCCGGTACACCTCGTGCATCGGGAACGACGTTTACTCATCCGAGGCTCGTTGACGTGCGTACAAGTGAGCAACGACGAGCAAGCGTTGTCGTTGGAGACCCCTGCCGACAACCAACCTGTACCACAATGCGGCGCAACGGTGGGCCAACAACGCATCCGACGCGCAGACAAGCTCTCCAAGGCGATCCATGTCTGGCGTGGTCGGTCCAACTCTATCAAATCGAGTAGTTCGACCGTGGTCTCGTTTGGCACAGCACCGTCGAGCTTTGACGTGCATTGTCAGCCTGCGCTGGGCACGCCCGTGGTCCGCGTCGAGTCGGAGCCGGTAGACGCGGAGGTGCTCGTCTTTTCGGACCTTGTCTTGCTCGCATCGCGTCATGATTCCGAGTCGGGCGGCGAGGACGACATCGACTCAGACGTGTGTGATTTGGAGCCTTTGGATGGGTTTGGCATATCGAGGGTCGTGTCGGTGCTCGATGAGATCGGTACGTCCACGTGTTCCTTTTTTCCAAACGTGTCGCAGTAAAGAGATATTAGATCGTCGCGCGTGTATCACCCTCGACCTTGCCCCGCTGACGTCTCGCGCCCTCGAAGAAGGCTACGTCCAGTCGACCGGACCCGTCGTCACGATCTCGCTCTCGCTCTCACCACGCCCGCGCTCGCACCCGCGTTCACAGGCTGAGCGGGCAAGTGCGCCGCTCAGCGACTGGCTCGCACCGCTACGTCGTTGTTGTCAGTACACTCAGCGCGCCCTGTCGTCGCTCCACACGACCCACGTCCTCATCGACCGCGCCGCATCGGCAACGGCAGCTCAAAAACCCGCCTTGTCGTCGATCCTCGCAGCTGGCCTGCCGTTCCCCAAGAGTCCGTCGATGCAGATCCACGAGTCGGAACGCGGCTTGGCGAGCGATTCGGAGCGGCAAGAACGCGAGGAGCGTGGGTGGTGGTCGAAGCGGTTTCATGAAGTCTTTGCAGAGTTGAGTGCGCACGAGACTGTGTTGTGCTGATTTTGGGTGGTTTCAGGACAACAGTTAAAAGCAGTGAGACCCACAAGACTAGCGTGTATTTTTGGACTACCTAGTCGTGCTGTGAAATGACGATGCTGTAGATAAACACTGTATATATCCATAACCCATCTGGATCTTTTTTCATCTCGTAGCGAGTGCGGCAAGGAGCGTATCCGTATCGACCTTGGCAGCTGAAAAGCGACATCAGCTCCCCCAACAACGACTTTTGCAAGGCGTCAAAAAAAACGCACCTTTCAGCACGAGCCTGACAAACTGCTGTGCGAAATGTGGATGTTCCTCCTCGAGCCTCTTCATGTTCTCCGCCGAGAGCCGCCACAGCACTGCATCGCGCTCGACGACGACCCGCGCGTTCCGCGCGAGCCCCGAGAGCGCGGACATCTCGCCTGCGAGGGTCCCCGACACCATGCTCTCCTCGATGATGGGCGTGTGCTCTGCAAACTTGTACGATGCGCGGAGGACGCCGGACTGGATGATGTAGAGCCCGTTTGGCGGGTCGTCCTTTTCCCACAGGACAGTGCCGGCGGGGAAGGCGACGTGCTCAAAGTAGGGCGGGAGCGCGGAGAGAGAGGCGTGGTCGAGGGCGTCAAAGGACCCAAACGCTTTGAGGAGCGTGTGGAGAGGCTCGGCGGACACGTCGGTGAACAGTTCTAGAACGGGCTTGGAGTGAACAAGATGAACATGGATCCAAGGTGACGCGCACCGCTTGCAATGATCCGCTCTCCGGCGTCTTTTAGCTGTAATCGTCGGGGTGATCCGACCAGGCTTTCGTGGAAATCGACGTCCACCTTCCGACGACCCGGAAGCACTGGAAAGGACAGAACCATACTCAGTTATATGAGAGCACACGTGCACGAGTGACTCACCAACGGGCGTAGTCTCCTTTTTCTGCGCCCTAAACCACGCGCGCAGGTATGCATTTTCCGTCCCTGCGTCCCACACTCGGTCAGCACCATGCGCATACAATACAGACAAACAACCATCCACGACTCACACTCCATTGCATCGTTCAGCGTCTCAAACAACTCCACATATGGTTGCTCCAACACACCCACGCTGGCCAACGCCTTGCCTACTTCTGGCCTCGAGAAACCGCAAAAGACGAGCACGACGCCTTTGGCAGCCAACAGCCTTTGAATTCTCACAAACGCCTCCGCAGCTGACAGGTCGACACCAGCGACGAGAGAAAAATCGACAACGACAAAACGGACCGGATGGGCTTGGAATGTCACGTCGTTGACGAGCGAACGGATGGTTTCCTCGACATAAGAAATCGTGCCAAAGAAGAGGAAACCTTGCAATTGGATGATGCGCGTCTGTTTGGACACTTCACGGATGTATGCACGGTGATCTGCTGGACGGCGAACAGTGGAGATTGCAGTATCTCCCGTGTAGCAAGTTCGAATGCTCCGCCGCTGGGAGTTTTGGACAACAAAAAAGAAACCTGAGATGGTAAGAACCGGTGAGTCGGTGCAACCACGTGCATTGAAGGGGAAGACCTACAACTAACAACGATCCCAAATAAGACGCCAATGACAAAGTCCCAAACAGTCATGGTGACCATGATGCTGATGATCGTGATATACTCCAACCTAGCCGGATGCCCCTTCACAAAAACAAGAACTAACACGTCGATTCATGCTCACCTGCTTACACGATGCCTCGTGTCCCACAACGCTTCCTTTACAAGGTCAATCCCAAGAACTAAAATGAGTGCCCCAACAACCATGACAGCTATGACATGACAGTCCGTGTAAGGTTTACCACAGAACTTTGAAAATAACGCACGAATATATGCGATCGGCCAGGTGCCGATAATAAGAAGTAAAAACGTAGCCACAGCAAGCATAAACCCAGCGAGACGATTCCCTCCCCCCACACGATAAAACCTGTGTTCGGCAATATAGTTCTCAGTGTACGAGGTAAGGCAGGGCGGTAAGTGACTGACAAGAGCGTATTGACATAGACTAGATAATTCGGACTTTCGGCACGTCAGTATCCCACCGCAGCGTATGATAGGTGAGGACGAACACAGTGCCGAGACATCCTGCTGCAAAGTTAGAAATTCCGTGAGCAATAAGTTCTTTATCAGTATCGACGTCTTCGTCCAAGGATATAGCTGTACGTTCCATACACAGGAGAATCAGTCAGCGAAGGAATGACCGGGATAACAAGGCCGACGCTCACCCAGAGCCGGAACATTGAGAGGAGGATGCAATACATTGAAGAACAACCTAGTATGCCAGTCAAATCAGCAACGCATATGGATCAGAACCGACTATAGATTACGCACAGTGCGAACTGCGTAGGCAGTGTGGTCCAGATATGAGTCCACTGCACGGCACGCCAGTCTTTGCGACATATCAGAATCAGTAATGACCCATCCACGGGTCTACTCCACAACACTTTGCAACATGTCGAAACCCACCGTAATAAGTGTAAAAGGCATACCAGCTATCCACACCTCCGACTGCTTGTGCGGTTTCAAACAACCATCCGTCACGTCGGAGCATGCCGAGATCGAGTTGGGCGGCCGCAACGACGATGTAAAAGACGATCGGTATGATCAAGAAATCTACAGCACGATGGGCCCAAGGGCATTACTCAAAAAATACATGAGACGCACAAATAGGGAATAAGAGTTGATGCTTCCACCTCGCAGTGATCATTCTCAAGAGTACAGCCAGTGCAAGAGGTGGGATCCACAATGCGAGCGCATGTGGGTCGAGAGCAAAATATCGCAGGACTTCCCAAGTCGGCGGATCAAGCGCATCGGAAGGAAGGCGCGTGCTGACTGTGAGTCTGCGAGAAGAGACGCATGATGCATACGTTGATCAGGAGCCGGCATTCCGCAAGACTCACCCTGTCAAGATCAGGAATATCCCCACGCCACCTATACACCTGTAGAATTGAATATCAGTCCAGCCCCATTGGCACCATCATGAAACAGAATCGATGGCGATGGGCGGCACTTACCCGACGAGAATGTGTCTAGGGAAGAACCCAATAAGGACACCAAGGCGGAGGTATCCGAGAAGGAAGAACGTGAGTCCTGTATATGGAAGCGTGATCAGATGTCAGGAACGTAGTGTTGTTTAAAATGAAAGTCCAGAATCCTGATCATTGAGGGCGCAAAGCGCCCAGCTAATGTCTGTACGCGCTCCGCTTTACCCTCATTTTTCCCACACCAGAGAGAGAGGGACCATCGCAAAAGCGACGACTTACCGGTGAGCAAGCTAGATAATGCAAATGCCACAAGAGTGGTTGCTACAACGGCCCGATTCATATCATCCATCCCGGCCCAATCGTCGCCAAGGATGCCTCGTGCGATTGTTGACGCGAGGATGTGGAAGAAGGGCTATAAGTTGTCATACAACCTTAGTTCATCCTAACAAAGGCAGAGAACGAGACAGAAAGCGAGTAGTACGCACCACCACCTCAATCATCATGCTCCCATTCGCGCCTGCGAAGTTACTCCCACCCAACGTATACACAAGCTGAGAAATGATGGTCCTGGATGACGACACATCGTCAGTTTCAATCAATCATATGATACAGTTGGCACACGGCAATAAAGAGCAAATGACAACCATCAAATAAGACAGAAAAGGATATACTCACGAGACGAAAAACATGGACACACCAGTACCTCCAAACTTGGCAAACAGGCCAGTAGCAGGGAATATGATCATACCATCTTAATAACATCACGTGAGTAATTGCCAGTGGAACAAGAATGGTAGCCGCGGGACGGCCACCCTGATCGCGAGATCCGCGGGTCCATTTGGGGCAAATGCCGGAATATGAACAGAAACACGTACAAGAAATTCCATCTAAGATATTGAGCAACATGCCTAGAACAACAGCGGGAAGTGCCCTGAGAGCCATTCTCCCCAAATTTGGACCGAGAATGCGCCGAAATGTTTCAAACGGCTTGGACAGGGAAACGATGGAGCCATAGTCGTTCGAAGCTGGTTTTGAGAGCTCCGGTTGTGTCTTGGTGACTACAAACACGGGTCGCGAAATCGCGTTGACGCCGTCGTGGCGAAAAGTGGCGTGATTGGCATGGAGTAACGATGTTGTCTCATCAGGCATTCGTTGTGGTTCATATGTCGGTTCTGATTCGACCGCTTCGGCCGGCGCTGCAGCATGAAATCCTGCCGGTGATTGCAATCCCGGGGGACGTGTGGCATCGGCAGCGACGGAGAAGGGAGTGTCACCTGGACGTTCATTGGTCGGCGTTACCTGGGAAGAAGGGCATGTGTCGTGACTTGTTTCTGTAAGGACCTGCTCAGCATTGGGCGACCCTTTGCTTCCCTTTGCTTCCTCCCTACGAGCGAGGAGGATGGAGAGGGCAGAAGGCGGGCCGAGTGTTGTATGCCATACACCACGAGGAGTGTATGTGCCTGATCCGGCAGCGCTGGGGGAAGGATCGACTGGGCAGGAATCGAACGTATATGTAGATGCGAAGAGGTCCTCGAAGGAATCCATGTCTGGATCAGAGGCGAGAGAGAACCCTGGGCTGCCTCTGTTCGTGATGTGGGAAGAAGGAGCGAACGATGATGGGAGAGGATGAGCGTGCTTAAAAGACGGATGAGGAGCGGTCCTAGAGATGGTTTCAGGGGTGCCATCTTGGATTGTGGTGCTCGGGAAGATGAAAGAGTCACGGGATTGTGACGGGATAGCTATAAACGTGCGCGGAAAGGGATACATTACGTCTACAGTTTTGCAAATACAGTCTGAGAAACTCACGTTCGGAAGGAGGCTCGGTTGCGCCTGATGTGGCGTGGGCAGCCAGAGATTCAGAATGCGCAGGAGGATGGCGATCTGGCGAGGGCGTTAAGGGGGGCGGAGGAGAGCTGACAAAGGGGAGATGGGGCATGTCGGTATTCGAAAGCTGGACTGTACTTGCGCGTATGACGCCCTGCGAGCGTGGCTGGCCCGAAACGCGAATGGTTGCAGAGACGTAGCTCATTGGCTGTAGCAGACTGGATAGGAGCTCTGGCGGGTGGATTAGAAAAGAGAATGGAAAACATACCCAGCTCGGCGCAAGACAGATTCGTCTGGTGGGGGCGACGCGGTGGGGTTCATGGCGACATCTTCGTCATAGTGCGCCTCGCCGTTCTCTGTTGTGCGGCGGGTGTCGTGCGCGTCGCGGGGCACGACGCGGGGACTGTCAGAGAAATGAAGGGACATGAGAGTGAAACGATAAGAAGGTTAGAAAAAAAGGGGACCCTCGGTTTCTCATGTCATGATTGCTGCCAGCGAGTCCAGACGTCCTCGACGTCGCGCCAATTACCGCTCCAGACGGCGTTTCAGAAATAGAAAGGTTTCGGCACCGACGTCGGATGCGTCACGTGGTCACACAGGCACGCGCTGCCTCCGCCGACGACGACGACGACGAGCACGAGCACGAGCACCACGATGTCAAACACGATTCTGCTGTGCGTATTTCCGTCGCTGTCGCGAAAGAACCAGCTCACAGGACGTCCAGTTATCCCCTCTCCAATTTCACGTTCAGGTTGGTCGTCATATGACTGCTCGACGCTGCTCGACTCAATCATTCTTAGCACCAAGGAAGCCCAACCCGAAGAAGATCCGTCTGTTTCTGCCCGCCTGCAACGTCTCCAAAACAACTATGAAGATTTTGGCATGCGTCGCACCGTAGAGGGCATCCTCGTCGTGCACGACCATGGTCACCCCCACATCCTCATGCTCCAGATCGCGAACGCGTTTTTCAAGCTGTAACACCTGTTCCACTTTGCTTTCGTTTTGTCTAAAGTTTTTCCAGTCCAGGCGACTACCTGAAACCTGGCGAAGACGACGTTGACGGCCTCAAGCGTAGGTTGGACGAACGTCTTGCTCCACCTTCCGAATCAAAACAGTTCAACGCATCACATGGTGTCGATAACGAGTGGGAAATCGGAGATTGCCTTGCGCAGTGGTGGAGACCCAACTTCGAGACGTTCATGGTGCGTTTGATTGATGATCCACTTTACTCCGCACCCCGACCGCGTGCTTTTCAGTATCCATTCGTCCCTGCGCATATAACCAAGCCCAAGGAATGCAAGAAGCTTTTTTTGGTCCAGATGCCCGAGCGAAGTATGTCTAGACTTTTTGGCCACATGCCCCTTTCCTATCGTTTTCACTTGCAGAGGTGCTTGCCGTCCCTAAAAACATGAAGCTACTCGCGATCCCGCTGTTTGAGTTGTACGACAATGCAGCCCGGTGTGTAGCCCAGACTTTGCGACGCATGCATTGCTTAAGCGTATGGATCACTCTAGATATGGTCCCCAGCTCTCTGCAATACCGCACTTGCTCTCGAGGTACAACTTCATTTACCAGTGAAAATGCCCGATCCACGCGCATATACGATCCTCAAGCAACGTGTCCAGTTTTCTGCGCCGAGTGTCGTTTATTGAGCCCATCATAGACGTCGGTGGTTGTGTGAGATAGTGATAGATTCGCATACAGTAAACAGTGTTTGTGTTGCATTGCAGTGTCCGAGGAATCGAATCGAGTAACCGCGCGCGGAGTCAACGAGGCACAAACACACCCCTTGGCAGCGTCAAAGACCACCACTTGTTATTCGCAACGACAACCTCGGACTCACTCACTCGCCTTGTGTTAGAGGACACGATACAACCCAATGCCCCCCGTCGAAGCCAGCCCAATGTCGTCTGGATCGAGTCCTTCTGCCCCTGTTAACGTCAAGCTGCTCTTGATAGGAAATGCATCTGTAGGGAAGAGCAGTCTACTGCTGCGGTTCTCTGATGAGGCGTGGATACCCGAGGACGAGGCGACTGCTACGATTGGTGTCGACTTTCGGGTGAGTGTGCACCACGGTGTTTGGTGATCATGACGCCTTGGGAGGGCTGGTATTGACAACGCATGTAAGGTCCACAAGATGGAAGTGAAGGGGCGCAAAGTAAAGCTCAGTATATGGGTCCGTCGATCGATAGTCCTTTCCCTCTGGAAAACTGAACTCTCGACAGGACACGGCAGGACAAGAACGTTTTCGGACCATCACCTCGTCATATTATCGCGGTGCACAAGGAATTATTCTAGGTGGGTACAACAAGCATTGGCGCTGGTACGGCAGCTCATCCAGAACAGTATACGACGTCGCGAACCGGGAAACATTTGACGCTCTTCCGAAATGGTTTACAGAAATTGATACCTACGTGTCGACGACGGTTCCCAAGATCATCGTCGGTAATAAGTTGGACAAGGTGTGTCCGATTCATTGGTGCTGCGCAGGGGATCTGAACACGCAGCAGGAGCTTTCACGACAAGTGCCCACGGACGAGGCGGTCGTCTTTGCTGCACGCAAGGATGCGCTGTTCCTCGAGGCATCTGCCAAGACGGCGGTGGGTGTGCAGGAGGTGTTTGAGGATCTGGTAAAGAGGATATTGGATACCCCAGAGCTGTGGGCGCCGGTGACGCCAGAGACGGAGAGGAGCGGACGGGAGGGGATGCCTGGCACGATCGAGCTTGGTGGAGGAGAACAGAGCGGTGGTGCATGTTCGTGTTGACGTAATCAAGTACACGTGTGAAGGGAAAAGGAAGGAAATTTGACGGTCCTGCAGGTTTGTTGTTTCGCCATGGCCCCGATTGAGTCGACCGACGTTGCCCCGTCCTACATCGACCGCGTGCAAGACTTTGTCTCAGAAAACAGGCGCACAATCATCCTCGCAACCGCCGCAGCCCTCCTCGCTGCCGGCGCTGTCTACTGGGCCTCGTCCTCAACACGACGCTCCTCCGGCAAGGGCAAGTCAAAGGACAGAAAACCCAAGAAAAAGCCCGCCAATGATCCTGTCATCGAGGAGATAAAGCCAACGGTCGACGACGTTGACGGTGTGTCCCACCACCTACCCATCCCCGCCCGAGACTCACAGCCTGCAGAAAACGCACCGCTATCCCCCGAGCAGATAGCTGCCATGTCGCTCGAGGTCCGTACTCCCCTTCTCCACAGCGCAACATGCACCTGACTTGCTTCTCCCATAGGAACGCGTAAAGCAGGCTGCGTCCCTAAAGATTCGGGGCAACTCGCTCTACCAAGCACGCAAGTTTGAGCAGGCCATCAACCTCTACACACAGGCCATCCAGGTGTCGCCACGACCAGAACCCGTGTTTTACAGCAATCGAGCAGCATGTCCGTCTCGCCTCTGATCTACCCATGCACTCCATACATACTCATCCCGTCTGCAGGTTACATGTACATGTCTCCTCCGCAACACGAGCGGGTCGTGGCAGACTGCGACGACGCACTCCGTCAGGACCCGAGCTACGTCAAGGCCCTCAACAGGCGTGCAACCGCTCTAGAATCACTGAATTGCTTTGAGGAATCTTTGAGAGGTCTGTCATCTCGTCTCAGATAGAGTCTGCATCGCACTCAATCTCCTCTTTCCAGATTTCACCGCTGCGACAATCCTTGAAAAGTTCCAAAACGAGACGGCCGCACAAGCGGTAGAGCGTGTCTTGAAGAAACTGGCAACCGAAAAGGCGCAATCCATTCTGGCCGTGGGTATTACATCATTCTTTCCAATCCCAGTCCTCACACTCTCCATTCCAATGGAACAGACGCGGGAGCCGCGTTTGCCTTCGCAAACGTTCATCTCGGCATATTTCGCTGCTTTCCGGAAACGTAAGCTCTTGGCCACGGTCCCAATCGATTGCCTGACGCTGCCGTAGGGCCACTTCCTGTACTTCCCGAGATCCCGTCACAAGGTGACCAAACACTCTTGCTAGCACTCGAGGCCCTCGAGGCAGCAGATTACCAACATGCGCTCACCTTTGTCAACGCGGCCCTCGACCAGGGGATATCGTGGGACACCGGTCGTGCCGAAGCCCTGAACTTGAGGGGAACGTTCAAGTACGTCGATCGTACATGTCCCTCCCATTTTTTAAAAGTTTATATGATATTTTCTACAGGTTCCTGACTGCAGATGTTCGTGGCGCCAAAGCTGACTTGCTTGAGTCGCTTACTCTCAACCCTACATTTACGCAATCGCTCGTCAAGCTTGCCAGCGTGTACATGGAGGAGGGCGATAATGCACGAGCAATGAAATGCTTCGAGGATGCTATCCAGATCAACGAAAACGATCCCGACGTTTACTACCACCGAGGGCAGGGTGGGTCGGTCTTGTTCCTATCTCACGATTGAAACCGACTCCTTTCAAGTGTTCTTCATTACGAACGACTTTTCGTCTGCTGCGACCAATTACACAAAGTCGTCCACACTAGACCCGACATTCGTGTTCTCGCACATTCAGCTTGCCGTCGCACAATACAAGTTGGGCAACCTCTCGAACAGCATGGCGACGTTCCGACGGACAATGACGTCGTTCCCTTCAAGGGGCGAAGTCTGCAACTACTAGTATGTTTCGTGGTAAAGGCGTAATCAAACCGCACCTAACAGACTCTACGCTATAGCGGTGAACTATTATTGGACCAACAACGCTTCCAAGAAGCCGTCGAGAAGTTTGACAGGGCGATCGAACTCGAGAAAGCCAAGTCAGTTCCCTGGCAACGTGTTGTTGTTTTGACACTGAATTGGAATTGCTAGCTCCCCTCCCAATCCTCTGCCTCTTGTCAACAAAGCGCTTGCTATCTTCCAATGGCGTCAAGACCTTCCAGCTGCAGAGGCACTTTGCCGCGAGGCTCTTGTTCTTGACCCTTCATGTGAGCCTGCCGTTGCTACACTCGCACAGCTCGCTCTCCAAAAGAGTGAAATCGAGGTTGCGATCACCTGGTTTGAGAAGCAAGTCCAGATGGCAAGAGGAGAAGCAGAGATCACTGCCGCGCTCACGTATCTCGAGGTCGGCCAACTTATAACATGTTGACATTCATGAAACTGACTCTTTGTATCCAGGCTAGCAAATCACAGCTGCAGTTCATTAGAAACTACCCACAAATGGCGGAGCAGTTGAGCCAGATTGCACGCGGGATGATGTAGTTTCGACAGTTTGTGAACAAGCATGTAGGTCAAGATTTGCACAGAGACCATAGTACGCCCATGACATTAGAAAAAAGGACCAGTCATTTGCTTGCCTGCAAGTTATCACGTCTTTAATTAGTTATACATGCTTTTCCATCCCTCTCTCCCCCTCCGCATTCCGTTGTTATGTTCATACACGTTTCTGCCCTCTGTTCGTTCGCTTACCCTTTGCCCCATCATCATCTTCCTAGATGAGTCGTCTTGTTATCTGGACGAGCATCATGCTAGTCACGCACGTCTTTCTATATGGTTGAATACCATCACTCGCTCACCACTCGTTTCATGTCCATTCTGACTCGGCCTTGCGAGGGTGAAACCGGCGACGATCGTCGGAACTCTTTCGTACCACGCGATCGAGCGTAGAATATTGCGTGCGCTCGTCGCAAGCCATAGCGATATTGACGTCGATCTCGAGATCTCGTATCCTGTACGTTCGCGCGACAGCAGCCGGTCGCGAATTTCAACCTGTCGGCCGACCTTGGAACTGTGTGGTGCACTTGGTTAGCCCAATTATCGACTAGCTCATGACGCCAAACATGATTGCGTACTGATCAAACATAGGATTAATAAGATCATGCATTGCGCTCTGAGGGATGCAGCGCAGACGTTGCTGCAAACCACACAGCAGAAACCCGATCACGCGTACTATATTACCGAGAGAGATCCAAACATTGAAAAAAGCAAGTCAAGAGACCCGCAGATCAGTGCAAACAGCGCGTGAAAAGGCACAGGGGTAGGCTTCCGAAGGAAACTAGCCCAAGGCCGGAAAGACGGGTCCCACCAGACCGGCTGTCGGACGGCGATCGCAATCCAATTCACAGACACCACCCTACCGCACGTCCAAGGTCCCTGATACACCGGTTCTCGCTCAACGATAGCGCGGTCGTCAGACAGTCGCGTTGCTTGTCTTTTTGACCCTGTAAACCATACGCCTTGGCAAGAAAATACCATACTTCGGGGACGTCCCATCCTGGGCCGTGCGACATGTATCCCAGAAGACCAGCGCTTAGGTCAACTTTGTCGGGGTCGGGATCGGCGTTCGACTCGGAGGACCGGGAAGATGGGCGAGGAGTAAGGTAGATTCGACACATGTGAACGGTGGCAGAGACATCGTCGGGGTACATGAAGAGCGCCTTTTGAAAGGCCTCGATCGCTTGTCGATCGTGGTTTAGCGCATGGTGATACAACCCAAACTGACCCAGCATGTCATTAAGATATCCCCATAGTGAAGCGACTTGGAGCACAGGACGTACCTGAACCCAAACGGAGGGATTCTCTTGGTTTTTGACCTCGGCTTCCTGTATAGCACCTTTCGCCTGGTCGATCTTGCCCAGTCTACGGAAGGTCGCGGCAGACGACGCCCACAGCTCACTCAACAGTTTGTCCTCCCTGGAGGCTTGAGGAATTGGTTTGGCATCTTGCAGAGGTGGGGTGGGTGGTGGTGGTGGAACAGGACAGTCATCGACCGCTTCAGAATCTTCGTTATTACTGCTACGTTTCAAGGAGCGAAGAGGCCTGCGAGAATGTATGGAAGACGCCTGGTAATGGTGATTTTGAAGGACTGCGTGGAAATCTTTCGGAGTAAGACATGAGATCATGTATATCAGACGACCAACGGTATTGAGATAAAAATTTACCTGGTGCCGAATTCGCCCGCTTCAAATTGCCATTCTTGACGACACCATGTCCAATCCTTCTCGATATAGTGCTAATCTTCGCTTGTCCTTTATGGACACGATTCTTGAGCATCTGTTGTACCTTCTTTCCAGTAGAGCTGTCGCGGTCCGTGGAAGATCGCTTAAGGAGCGGAGACAAAGGAAACTTGCGCTCTGTGTCTGCTGGCGTCGCTGGAGTAACAGTGATCGGAGGGGGTCGCGTTCTGCTGATCGATTGGTCGGCCAAAGGTTCAATTGGGCTAGGGAGCTCGGTTTTAGCTTCAAGTGCCGTCGCTTGTGTTTCGGATACAAGGACTACAGAGCCTGGTTGTGTAACTGCTGAGCGTGAACCAGTATCCACCGAAGATCTCACTGAAGAAAGTACTTTTCCGGCGGGAACGGAAATATTCAGGGAGAGTTCACGTACGCTGAGTCTCAGAAACCGTTCCCTTTTGCTCTGCAATCCATCCAAAGACGTCTACCCACTTGGCCTCCGCACCTTCTGGACCCTCGACATGTTCTGCCAATGCCATCTGGGTAAGTCGCAATTGTAAGGCGTACTCGAAAGCATCTTGGGACGTTGGCTCGGGATGATCAGGAAGGGCATACAAGAGAGTATCGGAAGGCGGTATTGTGGTAGCGTCGGGGTCAAGGATCATCTCGTGGACGTGCACTCCATTCGCGACGCCACCACTCTTGTCATGCGAGCGTACTTCTGCACATTTCTCTGTTTCAAAATCTTTCGCTGCCGCGCCTTCACGTCGCACATTCTTCTCAGTCTGGTCTGGAGAAGCCTCTGTATCGATTGGGGATTCGTCTGGCTCTGATAGAGACTCGTTGATCGAGGCGCCAATTTCCAGGACCTCTTGGGCTTTTGTCCACTCTTCTTGAGTTGTGAGCAATAGACCAAGGAGATGCCAGTGGCGAATCTCATTCGGAGCAGCTTCAACGGCTGCACGTGCAGAGGTAATAGCATCCTCCAGGTTCTGCGAAGGACTAGGCAGTGCAAGTGCTATCGCGAGCTGGTGGTGTGCACTGGGAGTGGGAAATACCTCGACGGAGTGGATATAACGCTCCAACGCATTGCGTAACTTGGTCGGGCGAGTACGTGAATCTCTTTCTGAGAAAAGAATTAGATACAAAAGGACGACAGTGCAATGCAACCACTCGCCTATGATAGCAGTGGTGGTATTCCAAATGCCTTCTGCAAGGGCAACGCGCGCGACAAGTTCCTTGTCGGAAGATTCAAGACGTGCTTTCGCCTTTTCCACAAACTCCCCAGCTTCTTTCGCTTCTTCGACACCACCCGAGCTAGGCCGAGATAGTGCTAGGCGGCAGAACATCCTCGCACCTTCCACTAACGTCTCCACCCAGTGGCGATCTGTGTCGCTGTCACCGTCAACACCCGCGGCGCGTGTCTTGCTGACGACTTCAACATATAGGCGCAAGGTACGTTTTGCAAGCTCTGCATCTCCAGATACGTACAGAAGCCGGGACATGTGCCGAAAGATACGGTAAGAGTTGAAGGTGAGCCGTGTAGCCCACCAGAGGACCTACTTATCTGCTCAGGAATGGGCGGGAGGGGAGATGGAGAGTTCACTGACATCAATGACCCATTGGGCTCGATCTGCGACTGCTCCACTCGCTTCCCACACTGCCACAGATAAATCGACTAGATCTTCGACCTTGACATTCTGTTCTCCTGCCCTGGGAAATTGGGTGCACTTGTCAAGTATCGTGCGGTATTCATCGATGATTGATCGAGCCGTATTAAACCATTGCGGTGGTGTTTCTGGTTGCACAGAGGGTGAAGGATTCACTGGAGGAGAGGGAACACGGAATCGGACGATGAGGGCGCGCAGATGCAGAACATTGATGATCGAACGATGGGAAGTGCGAAACGTGGGTGGCCAATGAGCGCTACAGAACTCGTAGTGAGTGAAGAAGTTCCAGATAAGCCCTTGGTCATCGAGGTGTCGCGTGCGGGCGAGGAGTGTTATAGCACGAAACATGACACGTTCTACCCAGCGCCAAAGTTCACGGTATTGGGGAAAAGAGGAAGAGGAGGCTGATGCGGTCAGGGTACGTGGAATTTCGAACTCGGTGACGTTTAGCAGAGGGATGGCGGTCGCGTATGACTGGATGGCGAGTTCAGGATCCTCTGAGTTGAGCTTCTCGTTGCACATGCCTAGACAGATGAAGAAGATTACACCCAGAATACAAGAAGAGACAAAATCTAACCCTGTAGACATATACTCCGAATGGATTCGGCTATCGCCCAAGCTCTGCCGTCGGAGATGTTCGTCGTGGAGGGTGATATTTCGGCTGATACGAAAGCACCAGTCCACGACGTAGACGTGTCTGTGGTAGAACCCGGAGGATGGAGAGTGGAACCGTCTGATCTGACTGTAGAGGAGAGCGGGATGTGTCCTTGTGCATCAGAGATTCCAGGTACCTTGGACAGATAATCGAGACATTGGGATGGCTCTCCCAACGCGTACGCATAGTAGGCAAGGGCGAGGAAAAGAGACTATGGCAAGGTTGAATGAGTGACAGATATATCAGAGGTCGACGTACGTCGGAACGGGTGCTCTGGAGCTTCTGAAGTGTATCGTAGCCCGGGGTTGCTTCCCAGACGCGTTCGGGGAGCAACATGCACTCCGACTCGAGACAGAGTTGTCCGTCTGGCTCTGATCCGAGCTGGTCCTCGTCTGTTGCATTTGCAGAGAGCCAGATGGAGAGTGCCTGTGTCTGGCTTGCGATCTCTGCAACATTCTGGAAGCCAGTGCAATGTTTGTTGAACTTGCGGATGAGCTCTGACCAGGTCAAGGTGCCGCCGACGGGTGTCTTTGCGGGCGCTGAGGAGGCCCAAACGCCAGCTGTGAGTGCAGTCCTGAGCTGGGTCCAGTAGTGGCGGTCCTTGCCGTGTGCCATCACCGCAGCTCGAAACCAGTCCAGTGACAACGCCTTACATATTATCACTTCGACCCCCCCTCCAACAAAACGACCCCTCCTCCCTCCGCGTCTCCCTTGCTCGTCGTCGTCCACGATGCCCGACTCAACGACGCCCGCCCTCACCCCAGACTACACCGACTCCGGCGAGGGCGAGGGGTCCTCCTCGCCCGCCTCGGAGACCGCAACAAAATCGCGTCGCCTGACCGCCTTTTACCCGCACATGAACTCGAGCAACAAGCCGCTCAAACCGTTCAGTCGCAGCGCGGCGAAACGACAAAGCGTCATGACTCTCGGCAGCATAGAGCACCTCCAGCACTATTTCACAAAGACCGGCATCGTTTCAAAGACAACGTACGTCCGCTCCCTTTATTTCGTAACTCGTTACTGAAGCTATCCAATAGCCCTTCAAAGAAGCTGCACGGCCAGCTCGTACCCGCGATCGGAGGCCTAGCCAGCTTGAAAACGTCCAAGCCATCCTTGGGCAGTATCATGGACTTTGAGCTCCCACCCTCGCCTGTGGTTCCAGAGGTCCGCCAACCAGCATTTCCTCCCCATGTCAAGACCCACGAGACAGATACGGAGGCGCTCCTTCTCGTTGTCGCTCAGGACCTCACTGGAGTTACCCATGCCTGGAGCATACACACACATGATGCCCCTCTCAATCCCAACCATCATCTAACACCGACTTCCCGTATGGTTGACGTCCTCGACATTCTCAAGACAACCACTCATGCCATCCGTTCCGTCCGAAACTATGTTATCGCGCTTCCTGACGACTCCGCAGGTACACTTCGCACCCATTACAGGAACAAGGTCGCCGCGAACGTTCCAGTCCCAAAACGCAACGCAACGCAGCCAAAGTCCCAGCTCGATCCCCTATCTTTGATCCGCAAGTCCGCATTAGAAGTCCTTGCGGCGCTCCGCGAGCTTGAAGAACGCTCCAGGGTACCCTTATCCGATGAGGCTTACGACGCTCAAAGTGACCGTGCTTCATCCCAGGACCAGCACCCGCATTCGCGTGGTGTATCGCCAGCAATCATGTCGGATGATGAGTTGGACATCCCTCAGATTGATCCTGATATGTCAATATCATTCGTGCACGTACAAGGTCGTAAAGAATCAATACCGGTTTGGGAGGACGAGTACGACAACCTCAGCGAAGAAGAACGAGAAAAGCGAGAGCATTGGGATGATCGGCTTGTCCTTGGTGGCGGGTGGTTGTACAAACAGGATGTCACGCTGGCGGCCCTCGGCAAGGAGCAAGATGTCGTTCAACGATAC
This sequence comes from Boletus barrowsii, assembly GCA_038088775.1. Lineage (NCBI taxonomy): Eukaryota > Fungi > Basidiomycota > Agaricomycetes > Boletales > Boletaceae > Boletus > Boletus barrowsii. The sequence goes on along the minus strand of JBBPJP010000407.1, from coordinate 3,821 downwards.
GTAGACCTCGTTGACGACGTGCTATTCGGAGGCACCAAGGATGGCAAACGCGGTTGGGAAAGGGAGGCTGAGAAAAATACAAAGAAGACAAGGGATGGGCAGAACCGGAGAGTCAGCACAGGCGATGTGTTTACCTACCGGTTCCCAAGTGAAGCACCACGCTCAGGGCGACGTGTCGTTTCTACGTCTGGTGTCCTCGATTCGATGCGCAGCATGTCACTTTCGGAAGAGCCCGAAGACATGGAGATACTCTCGGAGGCAGGAAGTATAGATGAAGATGACCTTCCCGGTTGGGCTAAGCGCTCGTTGTTTGCAAATGACCCCGTCGGTCAGTGGACAGGAGGGAAGGGTATGCATCTCTGCTAATGTTTGTCTTGCAGGTCGTGCACATGCCCTCTTAATAGCCCTTCTTCCAGAGAGCCTCCGTTCTCTGGTTCCGTCAACGTCTGACAAGTCTGCATTCTACAGTGCACTGACGTCCGGCCAATATCTTTGCACAGCGTACAACACTGGAGTACGTCGATCCCGCAAACCATGGGGTTTCATCAGTGTGGGCTCCATACATGACGTCGCCTCTCTCGAGCAATCCGCAGACGGTGCGGACGGTGACGAAAAAGGTAAAGTAGGATGGACTTTTCGAAGAATAGACAACCTGCGGTTATGGGCCGGGTACGTATTGTGGCACCCAAACCGAACTATTCCTTGACCGTTTGTATTGTACAGCGCGCTCAAGCTTCGTTACCTCGTTCCTCTCGTCGTCCCGTCTACACTTGGTCGACCAGACCATATCCCTCGCACCGCTTCCCCGGCGCGTACACAGTCACGCGGTGCATCTCCTGCACGTCCCCCTTCTGGCCACACTACCTTCTCCCCCGCTCCTGCTGATGTGCCGACATCACCAACGCCAGTGAAGATCCGCTCTGCTACGGCTGAATCCCCTCTTATGTTTGACCCTCGTCTCATCGCAAGGAAGGACGACGGATGGGAAACAATGCTCGAGGCTGTCGTATTGCAGTGGGTCAAGGCAGTCGTGGACGAAACTAGAAGCGAGAGCTTACGGTGAGTATGTGGCGGAGCAAGACTCCTGTTCAACTCGTTCGGATCACCATTGTGAATTTTATTCTCCTGTGGGCTTGACTGTTACTCTACTTATATCCTATTCTACGCTGCGCGCGTTCTGTCCCTCCTTGTCTGCCGTCTTTTCGTTGTGTACTATGCCACTTGCACTTGTCCCGGCTCATATCTTGCAGGCGTTCCTAGTCTCCTGCGCTTTATACCATAGACCATTTATTCTAATGATACATACCTACGCACGTGTGCAGTACGCGTGCTTTTGCATTTCGGATGTCTTCTATGGGAACCGTATCGTACATACCAGAAGTACAAGTAACTTATGCATGCCATTTGCTTTATCTTGGGAAATTGGAGAGTATATAATCCTGCAATAAAAGTCCTTAGTTACCTCGCTGTCTACACCTGTGCTGACGGCGTGCCACATCAGATTTAGCTGTACTGAAAGGCCGGTCTTGTGACCAACATACAGGAAAGTACCTTGGATTCGCACACAATACCCGCAACCCAGTACTACTATCTGGATGCGTCAAACAACTTCCAGTAAGCAATGGGCCATTAGTCTCCCCAAGCCAGATCTAACGCTTCCGAGTCCAGATCAGCAGATACGTTCGACCGGCGGTATAATGAATATGACTCATCCCGCGGACCGAATCGTTTGGCACGTTCCAACATGTCCGCAGTCGGACTCGCGTTCTAGACGTTTGTCGACGCTAAATTTATGCCCTCGAAATGAACCTTCCTCTATGCTCTGTCAGCCCCCAAGGAGCATAGTGGCCGTCATCGCCTTCTGTAGTAGGCGAGCCTCGATGGAAAGTGTTCCACGCTTATTTAGGACAAGGCCTGCGGTCGCCGACAGAACCATGTCGTGTCTTTCGGCATGTGGGTAACGAGGAGTAGAACCATGTCTCGTACGCAGTCGTCCAATAGCGATAATCCAGATAGACGTCGTCCTGTTGGGCAAAGGACGTACGTTGTGATACACGTGGATGAGTGAATCTGACGCAACACAAGAACCACGAGAACGCGTCATTGAGAAATGAGGCTCACTTGCACCATGTAAGTGACTTGAGATGAGACGGACTGGATGGAGGCGTGTACCGGGGTTCCGAAAGTTGCAATCTACTTGTGAAATCTTTGGACATTTAGATGCGCGGATGTGGATTCGGAGCGCTACACGTATATCGGCATCTTAAAGTCGCTACAAAAATCGTCTGTCTGGCCACTGGCAATACGTCCCTGGGTGTGGACTGTGGCTGATGTTAGCTGTCACGTCACCAATGGGGTTCGATCACAGGCAATATTGTCCAGTGATCGACCCAGCAGGAGGGGGGCTGTTTGTTTAACGTCCCCAGAATTCAGCAGGCTGAGATGTGAGTGAACAGCCTCTGGAAGCTCAGGGACTCCGGGCCTGTCGCCAGGTGGCATCAAACGAAGAAATCACAACTCACATATTCAACAGAAGCGTAACCTGATGCTTGCAACAGTGACAACATGAGGTTGCGGGTCAGGCTCTAAAGTTGGTCGCAAACTGAAGTATGTGATAGTACCGGAATGGTGCAACAGTGACGCTTTCAAAATATCAGCGCTTCAGGAATCAGCGCCAGCAGTCAGTGCAGTGCGAGATGGACGTCGAGGCGGGACCGCTTAGTCAGACTCAGCGAATCGCCAGCCTTTCAAGTTGTCGCCTTCAATGAATTCAACTCTCACTGCGCAATGTGACAATATCAGCAAGTTCGAATCGAAGTCTTGTAGCCCATGGATGTGGAAACTCGATATTTTGGTTGGGGGGCAAACACGAGTCTGCGAACCGCCAGTGCCGGCCCCCGAGGAAAACACCCATCACTATAAAGTGACGAGCTCTGTGTTGGTTCTATGTTCACGATCATTTCACGTTTCGGACTCGCCTCCAAGCTAGGTGTGGCTCAGTTGTTTTCGCCATGAGTGACGATCTGACCTCTAGATTGTGGTGGAGCGATTCTTGTATGGCTCGCGCTGATTGAAGAGAGGGTACGGATTGTGTGTTCGGGCAGAAAATAGCTCGCCGCAATGGGGACACACGGTCCACATCTATGCCGTCGTCTTACGCATCACCATTGGTCGATTCCTGATTCCAGCAATCCCTTGCACTCGGATAATGTCCGTCGCACTCGGTAACCTCGAAACATAACACTCGACTCCCTGCCTCCTTGAGGCATTTCCGCAGTCTGTGAATTGTTTAAGCACAAATGTCGGTCCTTATAAAATGCGATGGGGCCGTCCAAGGAAAGCGAACCGTCCCCCCGGGTACACTCGTCTGACCGCAACTATCTTTCCTTCGAGGCTTCAGAACGATGTCGTCACCTTCTCCTGGATCATCCGCTAAAACACTGGCCGATGGACCCACAAAACGGCTTTCGTTGATACGAAAATTGGTGCTATTGTTGCTGTTTTGTTTCGCACAATTCTTGGATGCTTTCAACAACTCTTCACTTTTCCCCGCGATACCTCCTCTCGAAGTGTCTCTGGGTATCACACAGAGCCAGTCCGCGTGGATCATCAGTGCATACCAACTCACATTCGCGTCGTTTCTCTTGATTGTATGTATCATCACCCTCTCGATTGTGATGTAATTTAATCTGACTGCAATTAAGAGTGGACGAATAAGCGATATCTATAATCCAAGTGAGTGAGCCCCAATATTCCTCTCGACAGCTTGCTCAATAAATGCTAGAAAACGCCTTCATCGCGGGTGTCTCTTTTCTGGGTAT